>JAJHZJ010000292.1:3490000-3645000 GCA_023548195.1 Bettongia penicillata ogilbyi
CAATAGACCTGAAGATTTCCCCTGGCAGAAGGAGTGGATGAGAACAATTTGTTTCAATGGCCCTGAAGATGACTGAAGTAGGCACTGTGGAACACTTCGAGCTTGGTCAGACATTGAAGGTGCCAAAGTCAGCTGCTGCATTCAAGGCCATGGCCAGTCCTGACTTTTGTCTTGCTACTGGACTTTGATGACTCTGGAAGAGAGAGTAAGGCTGAGGACTTTGTGCAAGTCAGCCTCGCTTAAATCAGATTCACGCTGGAGTCAAGACACTATCCCAGGATGTCACTGATCCTCTTTGAAACTGAAGAATAAACAATAATAGGGCTCCTGTCTGCAGTCCCACAGATGGAATGAAGAAAAGCAGTATGCTTTTAACTAGCTTCTGGGTCATTCCAATTCACTGACCACTGAGGTTTATTGGGTTCTTTGAGCAGGAGCTATCTGCATTCCAGAGAATGTGGCCATGCCAGGATTACTACATTAAAGGAGGGATATGCCTGATTGTGAGTCCTGATATATCCCCCCACTGAGGAAGCTGGTAGGTTATTAAGTGTCTCAGAAAATTTTGTCTGCCAAGTCCCTAACCCAGACAAGGCTATTTGAGGGCACACACTCTTGGAAGTGGCTGAGCATTCCTCTTACTCTGTCTTCTTATTGGTCAGAGCAGTGGGACTTTGGCTATTGGTGGGGAGAGAAAGAGAAAGTATGTAAACACGAGTATGAGAGGTGGCAGAAAGAGAGAGGTACCTCAGATAAGGTCAAGGAGACATTAAGAAAGGATGAGATAGATATACCTCTATGCCATTGGAAACTTTAATGGGCAAATTCAATTACAAGGATATGGGAGAGGAAGTAAGATGGCAGATGAGGGCAGAAGAGGCAAATGAGGTTGCTTCAGAAAGACAGACACAGAGATGGAGTTTCTAGGTAGGCTTGGTCTTTGCCTCTACTCTTGTTCCATAAGTGGTGATCTACCTGTGGTGAGAAGTAGTTGGAGGAACCAAATCTTGGCTGTAGGATTCTTGAGTCTTTAACATTGAAATGGATGGACTGAGAATAACTCACAGGCAAAATCAATCAGGAATTTTGAGAGCATCATTTATTAGCCAGGCTGGCAGCTGCCTCATGGAGAGACCCAGAGGAGACAGCCCTGAACTGAGGTAGATGTGTGCATTTTAAGCATTTCAGCACTTCTCGGTACAGCCTTGCAGTTTCTACAACAAACATAGTCCTGACAGGGCAGGGGGTGCTTGCTGCTAGGCAACAACCCCCAAACAGAAGGTGGTTGTCAGGGTGCTGTTGGGCAGAGGACCCCAACAGAGAAGAGATGCCAGGAGAGGGATCCAATCAAAGACTGGTTGTCACTCAACAAAAAGTAGTTTTCAGGAAAGGGGGGGGGCTCAGCAGAAGGTGGTTACCTGGCAATGGGGGTCTAACATTAGGGGGGCACAGGTGGTTACCATGCAAATGGACTAAACAAAAAATGACTGTTAACAATTCATCAGATATTTCACAACCCAAAGGGGAATAACGTTTTCAGAGGGACCCAACAAAAACCTGTTACTAGGCAGGTTATCCAATTCTGCCCAGTAACCTAACAGATATCTCTCAACCTAGGGGCCGAGGGAGGAATAATGTCCACTTCAACATAAGATCTAAGGCCTACTGGATGGAATCAATGTAAACTGTCAGCAGAAAACTGTGTTGTATTGTCTACATGTGTTTCCTTTCTTAGAGGTGAAGCAGCCATAAGACAGGGAAGTGGACAGAGCTGAACAAAATGGACTTGTGTCAGAAGGTTGGAAGGATTAATAATAACAAGAAAGGAAAAAAGATCAGTGAATACTTAAAGTTAAGAAATATGAGACTTTTTTTTTTGAAGAAGGCAAACAACCCTCTGAGAAGTCTTGTTTTCCAGGGAATGATGAGTCAATCCCCAGGGGCTAATTAGCCAGAGGTGATCCAGTGAAGGTGAAAAGAAATAAGTAGCATACTTCAGTGAGTGAGGTGCTGATTACTCCTTCCCTGATAAGAATAGCAATAGAGAGCTCAGTAATCTTTCTGGAGCATATATCCAAGATTTTTAAAAGATTCTTCCAAGAGTTTTCAAACCTGATGATTATTGCCCATTTTGGTGTATCAGTAAGCACCCCGATATACACAGGAGGTGCTGCTATCACAGGTTTTTAGATCTGCATTCATAAAAGGAAAAGCAATTTTTGAGAGGTTAACAATCATTTTAACCAAGCACATGTATCAATTCTTTAGTCAAGCACATATATCATTCACCTAGTTCAGGGGAGTCAACACCCTGAACTTCAAAGAAAATAGAGAGAAATGAAAAGTCAACAGACATGAGCTCTTCTGCCTGAAAATTCAACAGACAGTTGGATCCCAACTGCCTAACCATAGTTACCAGAGAGGGAAGCACAACATCTGAGTTCTCAAAGGGGAGGGGGTTCCTTAGAGGCTTCCCACAGTCATCATCTGGCCAAACAAACAGTTCCAGTCAGTAAGCCACCAAATAAAATCACACCTCAGAGTCTTTATACACTTTTTTAGAGCCAGAGGGCATCACATTCCTTGAGAACCAGTGTCTCATTAACAAAAGTCCTGGACCTTCTTACAAATCTTCCCAGGCCTGACAATGAATGGAAAGATCCTCCTGAATCACATTCAAATAGAGGATTCTACTTCTTGATAATACCAAAACAAAAACATTAAATGATCCTCTTTTACTTGCCGTTACATTTGGGTGTCAAAAAACATTTGCTAAGAACTGTGAAATCTGAGACAAGTTACTCAAGATATTAGGGAAATGATGTTTTTGTCACATGTACAAATTGGAGGCAAGGGCTTAAGAATTGAAAGGCAACTTTGGAAAGTGAACAATTTGGTACAAAAAGGGAATCTGAGAATTGGGTTTAGATTTATAGGCCATGGTTTAAAATATTAGAATAATGGGCTACTGGTTAGAAATAGATCACAGTTAAAAGAGTTGGAAAAACATTTTTTCCTAGTCTTACAAATCTAATCAAAGCGGCTTTAGGCTGAAAAGAAAGGAGGAGGGGAGAAAACAATTTACACACACACACACACACACACACACACACACACACACACACACCCCAAGTTAGATAATACAGAGAAGAGTCAAAATGTTGGAAGACTAGCAATGGAAATGCCCATAAATTCACAGTCAAAATCAAGAAAAATCAAAACAAAACAATGTTAACATGGTGTGTTGTTCATACACACACACACACACACAACACTGTGTGTGTTGTGTGTGTGTGTGTGTGTATGAAGTATGGGTAACATGAGATGCAACAGCTATCCTAAGGATGCAAATTTGGCATAGACATTATCAGTAGTATACTGATACTACTGTTTCACAACTGATTTTCCAAACAAAAAAATGTACTCATGACTTTTAAATTTAATAAAAATTATTAACATTTTCTCCATTCCTTTTGTAAATTTTGATGAATAGCAAAAGAACAAATCAAGCCCTAATTTATAGCATTTTCTGATTTCTGAAGTGTAAATGCTCATCCTGAAAATTTAACAATTGTCTTTTGCAAAACAGTTGAAGCTGACTCCAGGATTTCTGGATTTCTATCACTAAGATTTGGCAGAATAGGACCCAAGACTGGAATATAGCTTTGGAAATGAACCTTATTCAAAAGAAATAAGATAGGCAAAAGCCTGGGGGAAGGAGAAGGAACTGTAGGAAAGGAGAGAATAGAATCATGGTAGAGAGCATTTGGGTGAAGATCAGCAGAAGGGCAAACAAAGAAGATATCAGAGTATATTACAAATCAGCCCTGCAGAACAGAAAATAGATGTCTGGGAAATTGATCATAGATCCACCATGATGGCATGGTATTGTAGTGACAAGGAACCTTCAGTTATCTGAACATATTCTTGAGCTCTTACTCTTTCTCTCTTAAAAGAAGAAGAGTTAATTTTTTGGCCTGCTTCAAAAGGCAAAAATGTGGAAGAACCAATGAAGATAACTTATATTTTTGATCTGATTATAACCAACCCCAAAAGACAATCAAAACTTTTTAAAGCTCTATATGGGGAGATAAAAAAGAATAAGATTGCTATTCAGGATGGATGAAATGCTAATAAAGGGCAATGGAGGGAAAGCAGAACTCTTCAAACCTTTTTTTGTTTTTTCTGTGAAAGAGAATGAACTTTGTACTAGAAAGTACAGAACAAAATAGTGGTTAGGAAGTTGATATCCAAGTTAAGTAGGCAGATAGGAAGAGTGTGTCCAACTGTCCTAGCTGACTTCAAGTCACCAGGCCCAGATGAACTGCACCCCAAACCAATGAAAAAAATGGTAGGTGTAAGGAGGAAAAATGTAATTTATGTAGAAGAGCCATCAATAATAATAAAAATAAGTAGAATTTATAGGATGCTTTTAATTTTTGTGAAACACTTTACTCATTATCTCATTTTGTCCTCTCAACAACCTATGAGGTAAGTGCTCTTATTATCCTCATTTTTTTAATGGATAGAGTAAGGAAGGCAGAGGTTAAGTGACTTGTCCATGGTGGACAATAAGGGTCAAGGTCAAATTTGAATTGATGTCTTCCTGACTCTAGGTCCAGCATTTTATTGTGCTAAATAGTTGCCTCATATATGTATGTATGTAAGTATGCATGTATTTATGCATGTATGTATGCATGTATATATATGTATATGTATAGCTATCTACCTACCCACCTACCTATATTTGGCTTCATGGTTTAGGTTAAAGCAAATGCCTGCGCTCACGCAAATCATGCAATCACTCAGATTTACGTGATGCAGCTAGCAGGTAAACAAACCATATGTGCATACTCTATGACAATATAGACAGACAGATTCATTCCTATGTTGCAAGAAACTTACCCAGCACAAGGCGGAGGAAGATGAGTCAAAGAAGAAATATGCTCATACTTGGGGTTCAGGTGGCAGGATTATATACACTAAAATGGTCTTGGTTGACAACACGTCATTGGTATAGTTGTAGGTGGAGGCATTCCTAATCAGGCCCAGCTATAATGGAACAGTTTTTGGGGTCTCTTATCAATATCAGACTAGGGTGAAGCTAGAGCAGTGGGAATTTATTGGAATCACAAATTAGTGGGAGAATCCAATATTAACTAATCTACAAAAGTTGAGTTCATTCAATCAAAAAGCTACAAATTCAACAGTGGAAAAATGAAAACTTTCTGTTTCATCTATGTGTTTCTATGGGCTTTAGGACTACTTAGCCTAAGTGACTCCATATTGGAGCCCCTTCATTATAATATTAAACAATAACTGTGACATCAAAGATCAATCATAATATCAAAAATATCGAGGGTGCAATCATCATCACATATGTATGCATGTATATATGTATGTTTGTTCATATATACATGATGAATATGTAATCAGCTTAGATAGGTTAGAGCCAGATTGTGAGGGACTTTAAAAGCCAAATGAACTTCCTTTTAAAGATGATAAAGAACTACTGAAGAATGCTTCTTGAGTAGATGAATGACAAAACAAGGTTAAACCTGAATTTTGGCAATATCCACATAGCCGCAATGCGGAAGTTAGATTGGAAATGGGAGAGACTGAACGCGGAGAGCTTGTTCTTCTGGGAGGCAGACTGCAGAAAGGAGAAGACTAGCAATTATTCCTCTGTCCTTCCATTACTTGTCCACTCCTAGGTCTCAGCAGCATCTCGCTGCCACTCTGTCCTTCCACTTGTGAAGGAGCATCGAGAATTCCTCTTATGGCACCGTTTTATCTCCCTATATGCTACTTCCTTCTACCTTGTCATCTCTGTTCCCTCAGCAGGTTGTTTTTTACCCCTTCTCTCCAAAGCGAGTCTTATGCGTATGCTCTCTTACCTCACAGTCTTCTCTGCTGAGATCCTTTCTACAATTCATTTTCTCCATTAAATCTTTGATTTTATCGACTGACTAATTTTCTTCCATCTATATATATACACATACACACACATACATATATACACACATAAATATATACATACATATATACATATATATACACACACATACATACATATATGTGTGTGTATGTATGTGTGTATATATATATATATATATATATATATATATATATATATACACAAGTCCCCTCCAATTTTATTTTCGGTTTCAAATTCTCTCCCTCCCATCATGCTATCTCCCTTCCCCCAGTTTAGAAAGAAATATAAAACCCATTATAAATATTGTCATACAAAACAAACTTTTGCTTTAACTGTGCTCTGAAAAAAAAAACCGAGAGAGAGAGAGAGAGAGAGAGAGAGAGAGAGAGAGAACTTCAATCCATACTCTGAGTCTATCAATTCAATATCTGGAGGTGGATTGTGTTTTTCATCAAGAGTCCTTTGGAATTGTCGTGTAAGTCCCTTCTATCTTGAAAAAACCAAACCAAACCAAAAAACCAATCCTGTTCTCTACCATACCAGTCCTTTCAACTAAGTGTTCTCCTAACTCTCTCTCATTGTCAGTACCAAGTCAGTGGCATATGGAAGACTGGGAAGGGCCAGGACCAGGGGTGGGACCAGGTTGCTATGGCATGGTGTAGAGTATGGCATACATTCCAGAGACTATGAGGTGCTCATTTAAGAAGAGGCATGTGGTACTACGGATTGAGAAGACAGAGCTGAAGTTGGGGTCTCGTAGGGCGTTAGACCAAACCAGAGAGCTGTCAGTCAGTTCGATCAGATCTCTTGAGTCTTAGTGTTAGGAAGGTTTCTCGTGAGTCATTTAGTCCATTTCCCTTTCCAAATAGAGTTTAGGATTTTTGAACACCAGACTGTTCCTCCTTGTAACTTCCCCATTTCTGTCAATGGCATCATCATTTGTGAAGTCTCTGGTGTTCAAAATCTGCCAAGAACAAGCAACAGAACCCACCTGCTCTCCTCCAGATGCAGTGCTCTCTCTCTTGTCCTAGTCTGTACTCCTTTTCCTGACATTTCTGGTTCAAACGTTCATTATCTCATCCTCAAATTATTACAACACCTTCCTAGACAATCTCTTGACTTCCAGCTTGAGTCTGGTTTGGTCCATCCCCACGTTGACACTTGAATGATCTTTCTGAAACCCTGTTTTCATTATATGGATCATGACAATAGTTCTCTATTACTTGTCATGTTGCACCCAAACTAAATTATTCAGAATAGCCTTCAAGGCTTTGTTACATGGCACAAGGAATAGACTGCTGAGTCCAGAGTCAGGAAGACCTGAATTCAAATCCAACCTCAGATATTTAAGAATTGTGTGACCCTGGGCAAGTCACTTTCTGTCTCAGTTTCCTCAACTACAAACAGTACCTACTGCTGCGGGTTATTGAGAGGATCAAACAAGATATTTTGTGAAGCACTTAGCACAGTGCCTGGCACATAGTTATTCCTTTCCTCCTTCCCCTTTCCCTATCTTTCACTGATATTTCATGACTTCCCTAATTGAGTCTCTGGGTGGCCCAGTGGATAGAATGGTGGGTCTGGAGTCAGGAAGACTCATTTTTCTGAGTTCAAATTTGGCTTCAGACACTAAACTACCTTGGGGGCTCTGGGCGAGTCACTTAACCTTGTTTGCCTCAGTTTCCTTATCTGTAAAATGAGCTGAAGAAGGAAATGGCAAATCACTCCAGTATCTTTGCTGAAAACTCCCAAACTGGGTCATGAAGAGCTGGACATGACTGATAAACGACTGACCAACAGCAAAACTTCCCTAAACTAGCCATCTTTTTCTACTTTTCTGTCCTCATTATATTATTGTACGTTCCTAACTAGATGATAAACTTCTCTAGAATGAGAGCTGTGCTTGTGATTTCTGTCATCTCTAGCACTCAGGATAATGATAAGCCCATAGTAGGTCAGCTTTTACTCATGATAACCAAAGGACCCTTCATGTTAGAGTTAAAAGTTAACTATAGAATTCTGTAAAACCTTCACAAATGAAACTATTTTGAAACATGAATATGATATGGTTCAAGTGGATATTATTTCTGTGTCATCAAGCAGCTTCCAGGTTAGCTGGAAATGAGACTCATAAAGTACAGTCCTGCTCATGTCATCTCATGCTCATGAAACTCTAGAGGCTCCCCGTTACATTTAAGATAGTATGTGGATTCTGCTTGGGATGGGAAAGGGAAGGGGGAAAGGAACACACATCTTTTAAGCACTTACTATGTTCCAGGCACTGTGCCAAATACTTTACAAATATCTCATTTGATCTTCATGTGAGGTAGCAACTATTTATTATTGTTACCATTTTACAGATGAAGAAACTGAGGCAAACTGAAATTAGATGACATCACACAGCCAGGAAATATCTGAGGCTGGATTTGAACTCGTCTTCCTGACTCCAGACCCAGCACTGTATCTGACGAGGTTCAGGGGTGATGGTGGACCCCAAGATACCGACAGTCCGGGTCATGCTCAAATGAATCCGACTCAAGCCTTCTTAAAGCCAAAGAAAATAAAGTTTATTAAAGATTCACCATCTTGGGTTGCCTCTTAAGGAACCTAACCATTTGTCATGCTTGTATTCACAAGTGGGCCAGATACAATCCCAGCTAGACAGAGTCTGAGCTGGATTGAATCTGAGTGCCTGCATGGAGGCAGGATGGAACTTAAATACAGAAAAGAGTATAGGAGGGATCTGGGGGGTGGGGGGTGGTGGTGATCTGGTAGTCCAGGGTGATGGGAGGAGGGGTTTAGGAAGGATCTTGAGAAAAAATCCAAGGAGGGGAATCCAAGGAGGGTCAAAGCCTGGAAACAGCTGGAGGCTATCATGAGACAGACTACGGGGCAGACTAGGTGGAGCCTAGGTGGGAAGCAGGTGGGGCAATCCAGAGATCTTGATAAGGGCAGTATGTGGATGGATACAGATCTTGATGGGCGTGGTTGGCAGCCTGGGGAAATGGGGTTTTGATGGGATCAAGCTGTGTGTGTGCAACAGAGACCTGAATAGAATGATAATGAAAAGCCCAGGGGCTTCCTGGGACTGCAGAAACAAATGGGAAGATTAGATTTAAGTAAGAAAGGCCAGATTAAGTGGGAAGATTCAAGGGGAGTTCAAGGAGGCTCCCAGAGTCTGAACCCCATCATATCCGCTGTACCATCTAGATGCCTGTGTAAAGCTATTGTCTAAAGTCTGTCTTTCAAATATGTTCTAGTTAAGTCATCACACTTCCCATATATGGTGATCTGTGTCCCATCTCCTTGTCTTTGCCCAGGCTGTCCTTCATGCTTGGAGTGCTTTCCTTCTTTTCCACCTCTTAGAATTCTTTGCTTCCTTCAAGACTCAACTGAAGTGCTACCTTCTCTATGATGCTTTTTCAGGTCTCCCAGGTTGCTAGTGTTTCTTCCCCCATCCTTAATTACTTTGTGTTTATTTAGGATCATAGGAGCATGGTTCCTGAACTGGAAGGGATTTTAGAGGTCATCTAAGTTGATCCCCTCACTTTAATGTTAATGGGATTTCAGATCTTTCCTACCCATTAATAGGCCCATTAAGGGAAGCTTGATTTGGGGAACCTTGTTTGTAGGAAGGCTTTCACATCTTCTGCTAATTTCTAATTAGGCACTGAGTCATGATGTGATGCCTTCTGGCTCTGAGAAATGTATATTTACTGAGTTGGTATTTTGCTGTGGGGATTTTGAGAAGGATCTTGTGATTCCCTGGTCAAGATTCTGAATAACCACATGTTCAGATACCCCACCTCCAACCCCTCACCCTCTACTGCTCAGATATAAAGGCTCTCTCAATCCAGGATTGTATGTAAAGTGTATAGCAATATTACTTTTATTCAGTCAGTAGAGTCCTGTCTGTTGGTCTTTATTTCTCTGCTTATATATTCTCTGTTTGTATTCTATCTGAAGTTCTGGGTGCTGACTTTTCCCCTGAACTAGTCAATATAATTAAAAAAGATTGTTGACCCCTTATACAGCTATCTTTCCTAGTAAGGCAGATCTAAGAACCTGTGCTAGCAGGTCATCCTGGGTATGCTAGGGTGCTTGCTGTTATACTCATTTTACGGAAGAGGAAACTGACCTCAGTGATTAAGTGACTTGCCCCAGGTCACATACTGTTCCCCTTCAGTAGAATGTAAAGTTCCCCAGGTGCAGGGACTATTTATTTGTTGCCTTATATCCTTGGCCCTGTGAACAGCTAGGTGACCAGTGGAAAGAGCACAGGAAGACTCATCTTCTTTTGGTTCAAACCTGACCTCAGACACTTACTAGCTGTATGATCCTGGACAAGTCCCTTAACTCTGTTTGTCTCAGTTTTCTTATCTGTAAAATGAACTGAAGAAGGAAATGATAAACCACTCCAGTATCTTTGCCAAGAAAATTCCAAATGGGGTCACTAAGAGTCAAATATGCCTGAAAGACGACTCAATAAATCCTTAATGTCTACCATAGAGCTTGGCACATGGTAGATAACAAACACATGCTTGTTGAACAAATGACTATTCTTGGATGAATGAATGACTACTGTTGGATGAATGATTGTGACAAGACAATTCAACTTAGCTCATAGTATCCCAGGTATGGAAATGGTTCCCAATCAATCCATCAGCAAGTAACAGTCTAATGCACGTTAGGCACTATGTTAGGCTCTGTGTATACAAATTCAACTAATGAAACAATCCCTCATTGTAAGGTGCTGGCAAACTGAGGGAAATGGATTTTATGAGTCCTGTATAAGATCTTTAACTTGCATCTATAGATTTCATTACTATCAATGAAGATTTACAAACCATCAATTCTTCTATAGTCATCTTCTGTGATTCTTGTCCATCTTCTTCCATATATGGTCCACAAAGCATCCACCTGACATGTTGGAGGCCTTCCTCTATGAATTTTTGCATTTCCTGGGCACCATCTGAGCATTCACAGGTACCATCTGTGATGCGTTCTTTATGCTACCCACTCTCTTTTCTTCTCTTATATTTTTTCAATGATATCCCTTGAGCATAGGTCACCAAAAGACTATGCCAAATCCTGTTTATGCCCACCAGGTGCCTCTTAATGCCCTGTGAGACATCTCCAACTTTGATTCTTTGGGGATTAGTTGATAGTTCTTCCATTCCATAGTGGAGTGTTACCGAACAATGAATGTGGGAAAGCTAGAATTTTGCTTTGTTAATGTGAGAATGATGAATTTGCATTTTTAGTAACTCATAATGGAAAACAAGGAATATTTGATTAAATTTTGAATAGTTAGGAATATGTTTGATGTGATCTCTAATCAGGTAGCTAAGTGACCCAGTGGATAGTAGAGTCCTGGGCCTGGAATAAGGAAAACTCATCTTCTTGGGTTCAAATTCAGCTTCAGACACTAGCTAGCTGTGTGACCCTGGGTGAGCCATTTACACTTCTTTGCCTCAGTTTCTTCATGTGTAAAATGGGCTGGAGAAGAAAATGGCAAACCACTCCAGTATCTTTGCCAAGAAAACCCCAAATGGGGTCACAAAGAGTCAGACACAACTGAAAAATGACCAAACAAGTTTCTGAAACTCACTAATCTTCAAAAGAAATTTATGATTAATTTGTACATACAGAGTGTTGGAAGGAATCAAGCATGAAAAGAAGCATTCACTCAGCACCTGCCAGGTGCCAGGCACTGTGCTAAATATCTTACAGATTGTATCTCATCTAACCTTCACAACAGCCAAGGTGCCATTATTAGCCCCATTTTACAGTTTAGGAAAAGGAAGATCGAGGTCATATGATTTGACTAGGGTCATACAACTAATAATCTGAGGCTAGATTCAAACTCAGGTTCTCTAGACTCCAGGTTCAACACTTTATCCACTGTGCCAACTAATTGCCATTTTTAAGTTATTAAAAGCACTACAACTTTTGAGATGTCCTTTATTTCATATTTGGTCGGTCGTTGTCCTTTGTTCTCCAGGATGACCAAAATGACATCAGTATGATAAAGTCAAGTCTGAATGTGCCTCACTGTGGATTTCATATATACTACTTTTTGAGTACTTCTACTTACTAGTTCTTGAGAATACAGACTATTTAGTTTAGTTCTTTGTAATTACAGTATCTAGTATAGAGTAGGACTTTAATAAATGTTTATTTAACTGAAAGATGACATGGTAGGAAAAGTATTGAATTCAGAGATAAGGCATTATAGGTCATAGATCTGGAGCTAGAAGGGATGATAGATATCTAGTCCCAGTCATTTTAGAGGCAAGAGAGACTAACTGATTTTCCCAAAAGACTTTGGCTGGTTTTTATTTCATTTGCTTTAGTTTTGACATTTCAACATAATTTTAAGAACTTTAAGAGCAGGAACTATCTTTTACTCCACATAGCCCCTAGTATCATGCTAAGCTTATATAAGGTGACTCAATAAAGATGTCTGGATTTTCTTTTTCATTAGCATCAAATGTTTACTATATGATTTCAGATTAATGAGTGTTCTGGGTTGAGCAAGACTCAGTCCAAGTCCCTAATAATAGTTTATGTTCAATGTTGTAACAGAATGAGACACTTGTAGGTTCATTCAATAGTTCACAAAAGTAGATTTAGTTAGCCATGGGCAGGAGTAGGCTATTCAACAAAGATAGGCATCGAAGATACCTTGAGTTGATTCATTTGCAGAAAACTTTTCCAGTCTGAGGTGCCTTTTATGGTCTACAGACTAAGCGTCAGAGATCTCCTGGAGTTCCTCATGGCAGCTTTGGGTAATCAGGAAGTGATATTAACGGCTTGAGTCTTTAATGCTGAGCCAAGTCTTGAGGATGCTTTTAATACGTTTTAAAGAAAAACTCTCCCAATTTCCATAGGAGGCAGGGATTAAGATATTGCATTACCCAGCATGGCCCTGGGATGTATCCTGGCTGTAGGTCACAGAGTCCACTAAAAATGGTTGCTTGGTAATAAATACCTCTTGGCTATCTTGGGACAGAGATTTAAGGAGAGATCTAACAGTAACATATGCAGATATCTGTACATTTATCTTGGGTATTTCTGTTGCAGTTGGCTTCTTCGCACAAGTCAGGTACGGTTCTCTTTAGTAATCCTGGCAGGACATGTGCTTCTGAGAAATCAATCCCATTCTTGATAATTTTAGTATACTTTAGTATACTTTAGATAACTTTAGTATACTTTAGATAACTTTAGTATACTGCTACCTTACCTAGCAATTACGAATCATGCAACTTGCATTAGCTTATAACTTCAAAAGAAGTTCTGACTGATCTCCACCAATAATATGGACAATCAACGTGGGCCTATCTTCACATAATTCCTCCACCATCAACAGTTGCCATTTTTTGTCATTTTTATCAGTTTTCAGAGTGTAAAATAAAATCTCAGAGTTGTCTTGATCTACATTTATCTTATTATCAGTCATTTGGAACATTTTTTCATGAGATTGTGAATACTTTGCACTTCTTTTGAGGACTGTTATCTTTGTGGTCAAAGTTATCTCGTTGCTCTTGTTTGGTTAAGAATTCGTCTCCTTGCCTTAACTAAACTTCCTCAGATTGCGCACTGTTTGTAGTTTAAATAGTCTCGTGAGATTGGGTTTGTTTTCCATTTTATTTAAAACACTACATATTTCTTATTCTTTAACAAATTTAACAAATTTTAAAGGGTAGTAATCTTTTAAAAAAGCCCATAGTCACTGGATAGTTAGAAAGTGTTATTCTGTTTGGTTTGGTTTTATGTTTTAAAGCTAGCAAAGGGCAGCAAAATCCATTTTTCTCCTCTCTCCAGAAAAGTGAAATGTTAACCACTGTGTCTCTAGGAACCAATGCACTTGGTGGTTTAATAGCTCTATTGTTGCTGGAGTTTGAACTTCCAACTTGATACAGCGAAGACAAATGATTGCTTAAAATTATTGTTTTTAAATGTGCAGCTCTAGTTTTAAAAGAAATTTGATTTTTCTTCTTTACATTTATTATTTAGTTCTTATTTCCATCTGGTATTTAATGGTCTTTGAGAAAAAATATAATAAAAGTGTGTTTTATACATATTGTTAGTTGTATTTGTCTTTTATTTTCAAAGAGGACCATTTACATACACACGCACACATATTTTGGTGCAAGATAAGATCGTCTGTTTTTTGAAGTGTCTGTAGCATAAGAATCAAACTATTTTAAGACAAAATAAAAAGGACTGTATTTGAATAATTTTTTCAAAAAAGAATACATATTTTACCCATAGCTGTGAGAGATACATGATCTATTTCTCTTCTAATTTTTTTATAGGATGTTCTTTAATATTAAGGTCGCATATCCATTTACCATATATTGTGGAGTGTAGTATAAGGTGTTGTTCTAAGCCCAATCTCTGCCAGACTGCTTTCTGTTTTTCCCAGCATTCTATTTTTTTTATATCAAATAGGGAATTTTTCCCTAGATAATTTATGTTTCTACTTTATCCAACACTGGGTTGCTGAGTTCCGTTGTTTCTGAATCTCTCTTGCTCTATATCAGTTTTTTAATGCAAATACTAGATGGTTTTGATGCCTTATGCTTTATAACAAAGCTTGAGGTTTGGAAATGCTATTTCCCTTTCATTCCTTCTTTTCATCATTTCCTTTGATATTCTAGATCTTTTGCTTTTCTAAGTGAATTTTGTTATTTTATTAAGTTTTGTAAAGTATTCTCTTGGTAATTTGACTGGTATAACATTAAAGGTATAAAATAATTTTGGTAGTATTGTCATTTTTATTATGTTGAGTTATTTTATTGAGGGTCAAGATGCATTAGACAGTCAATGTTGGCAATAGAGACACAAATTTATCTTGACCATTGGATAAAGATCATGTGTTTTTGGCTAATATGGATGCATGTTTGTCAAATTGTCATTTTGAAGGAAGACCTATTAAGAGATCTAGAAAAACCTTAGCAATCATCTGATGCAATCAATTCGTTAAATTTTTTTATTAATATCTTTAGTTTTTATGTCACTTTCATTTTTTAATATATTTCCCTTCCTTGCCCTAACCAGCACACCATTCCCCTTGTACAAAGAATAAAAACAAAAGAGAAAAAAAAATGCAGTTCAGCAAAATCAACTGATACATCAATGGTTCTGTCATATTCTAAAACTTTTGTCTTACATTTCTGCAAGGAAGGGAAGGAGATGTGCTTTTTTCCATTCTTCTGCTATTCCAAACTTGATCATAATCACTACACATGTTCAATTTTCTTCTTTACCCATGTATCCCAGTGACTTTCACCCCCAAACAGTTATATCTAGGTGAGATGCTACTACATTGGAAAACAATTTCTTTTACAGATGAGGGAATCAGGATCAAGAAAGAGACATGACTAGTCTTGAAATATTTAGTGACAGGATTAGAGATCAAGGTCTAGTTTAGTGCTCTTTCAATTCTAGCATCATCATTATCATTAAACATTTATTAAACACATGAAAAATTCTTCATTGGGAATACAGAGAGGTCTAAGGCACACCCCCTATTTCTAGGTGCTTTCAATTTAGTTGGAGGTGGGTGGGTAATAGAGCATATCCATAAAAAAAATAACAATAGAGGTAGAATGTGGTAAGTGCCAAATTCTTGATTTAGATAATAAGTGCAACAGAAATTCAAAGAAAAAGAAATTTTCTGAGGGCTGGGAGAGTTTTCTTGGATGTTTTGACCTTTGATCTTGAAGAGGTAGAATTTTTAAATGAAGAGGAATGTGAACTCCCTACCTCCAGGGTAACACACTTGCTATTTCCCAAATTCTCCTTGTCAGGACACATCAAGAATGTTGTGTTCACTTCTGGGTGCCAACTCTGCAGAAGGGCATTGACAGGCTTGGAGAGGTTCAGTTATCTTCAAACATGAGGGAATGGAGAGTTCAGTTTGAAGTATAGGTCCCTGACTTGGGGTCCCTGGCCCATAAATTCTATTAAAGATTCACAGTAAGGAAAATACCAGATGATAACTCTGGGAGATAAAAGAAGGTAGAGGTCAAATGCTAGTGGGAAAGCCTAGAGAAGTCAATTGGGAAAGAGTAAATAGATTGGAGTGAAGCAAAGAGGGCCATGTTGCAATTGAATAACATAAATTTGTAGTAGGCTTAGTCAATACTATTAAGTGGATTCCTTTAGTAGCATTCAGTAGCACTTTCAAAGGAATAGGTTGTTACAGTTTGACAGGTATTAATAAAAAGAGCTGACACTGAAGGTTTACAAAGAAGTTTTACTTATAACTTATGTCAGTTGGGTATTATCCCTGAAATGATTAGCTAGCTTCAGTAATTTTTAAGCCATTGTTTTTCAAGTAGTGTCCAACTCTTCGTGACCCTATTTAGCATTTTCTTGGCAAAGATACCGGAGTAGTTTGCCATTTTCTTCACCAGCTCATGAGGAAACTGAGGCAGCCAGGATTAAATGACATGCCCAGGGCCACACAGCTAGTGTCTGAGGCTGGATTTGAACTTGGGGCTTCTTGACTTCAGGTTCAGTGCTCTATCCACTGTGCTACCTAGCTGTCCAGATTCAGCATAGGGTTTTTTTTTTCAGAGGGTTTACCCCAGAAATAACAACTTCCGACTCACATGTTTTCTGCACATATTTGGATTAACAAATCATTGGTCTCAAGTCTCAGATTAATTTAGAAAATAAAAAACACTAAACAGCACTACAAAAACAAGAATAACTTTTTATCTAAGTCCATCACTACTTAGGAAAATTCCATTCCCTTTTCCAGAGGGCAACTCGGGCTCTCATGGGTCTTATCTTCCCTTTGGACCTACAGAGTCCCAATGATGTTCTCTCCAGGTGGCAATTCAATGCACATAGTTCCTTGCTGGGCAGCTCTTTCTTCCTCTTTGTGGCCCAAGATGATGCTAATGTAGGCCTCTCTCTGGGTCTATGTAGTGCTGAGCATCTCCATCTCCTCTCTTGCTTTCTCTTATGGAGATCCTGAATTCCTTTTCTCTCACTAAATGAACCTTGCGTCTCCTGCATCTTAGTCTGGTACCAGCTTCTCAAAGTACGTGGCTCCCTCTCCAGGCCTTGTGGATGCATAGACATCTCTCCAGATCTCCATATAGGGTCATTTAGTCAGTGAGACCAAGTTAGGAGAATAAAGGGAACCCAAGGCAAGGTGTATTCACACACACTTGAATTCCAGGTAAGCCTGGGCATGCCTGTTGTGGATTCTCATAACCACCCTTTTAGAGGGCACTTTGGTATTATTACCCTTAGTTTTACAGATGAGCAAACTGAAATGTGGAGAGATTAAATGATTTTCCTGTGGCCATAGAGCTAGTTAGTGTCAGAGGCAGAATTTGAACCCAGAACTCTTCTGATCTCGTCTAGGGTTTGATTAAATGTTTTTTGCCTCTTCCAATGATTATTTCACAAACACCCACTGTCCACAGGCCAATCTTCTAGGCTGAGAGATGCAAAGATTAGTAAGGCATGGTCTCTGCCCTTAAGGAATTTACAATCTAGTATGGGAGATTAAGGAAGTATAAAAATAACTATTTTATGGCAGTATCTGATAAATGTGTTGGAGAAATGAGAGATCTTTTTACTTTTAAATGGATAATCAAGGAAGGCTTTCTCTTTCTTTCCCTCCCTTTTCTGCATTGACAACCTCCCCAACTCAGAGGGAAAGGGAGGAATGAAGGAAGGAAGGAGAGAATAAAGAAAGGGAGGAAGGGAGAGAGGAGTAATATCTTTTCTTTCCTCCCTTCCTCCCTTCCTCCCTCCCTCCTTGCCTTCCTACTTTCCTTCCCTCCCTCCCTCCCTACTTTCCTTCCCTCCCTCCCTCCCTCCTTCCTTCCTTCCTTCCTTCCTTCCTTCCTTCCTTCCTTCCTTCCTTCCTTCCTTCCTTCCTTCCTTCCTTCCTTCCTTCCTTCCTTCCTTCTTTTCTTCCTTCCTCTCCTATTTTATTTCTTCCCTTCCTCCTGTTCTCATTTCCTCCCTTCCCAGAGCCTGACTGCCAAACCTGAAGACTTATAGACAGGAGTACAGTCTTATATAAAATGCTATAAATGCCCAGCCTGGCATAGGTACCACTTATCCTGGCCTCCAGTGGTTATGACCTCCCAGAGATAATATATCATATCTTAAGTCTCTCTTGGCTCCTGTCTGCCTCCTCTCCCACTCCAGTGCAAGGCTGTCCAAGGAGAGAGGACAGCAGTAAATAAAGTTTCAGGGCATCTTAGAAAGGCAGTGCCAGTACTTTTCCTTCCAAGCCTCTTGAGGGGTATAAAACCTCTCTGAACCAGGGAAGAATTGGTCACAGTTAGGTCCTGCTAGTTGTCTCCACTTCAGTTATCTCTCCATGGCCCCAGGTATCATCACTCTACCCCTCACCCCAATGAAAGAGTACCCCGTGCTCATAAGTGAAAGTGATTGCTATAAGGCTGCTGACTAGGTCTTCTTAAGGACACACTGTGCATGTGCTTGTAATAAATCCATGCTACTGATTACTCTGAGAGTTTCCCTTCCTGAGGATCCTTGAGCTCACTGGTGCATTGGAGCAGTACTACGTACTGGTCAATATTAGTCTTTTCACAGCCTTCTTGGTGACACTTGCCTCTCTGTCATCATGCTTGAGGCTTCATTCATGCTCCCAGGCATGAACTGTTTTTTTTGCACCCATATAAAAACTGGAAGTATCACCTTCCTTGTTTTAGGTAGCTGAAGAGTCTAGGGTGGAGCAGCCATAGAGACAGGGAAAGAGGGAAATGCATTTTAATAGAAAAGGGGATGTTCAAAATTACGTAAGAGAGCAAAGAGAATAAAGGGGTAGAAATGGAGAGGAAAGGAGGAAGAATGGGATAGCCTCCATTACACTCAGTCTTTACCTGTAGGTTTTGGTACTATCCTTGCTCTCCACCCCCCCCCCCCCTCACCCCCCCCCCCCCCCGCCCCTCTGCTTAGCATTATGGCCAGAGCACAGGACAGATAGAGTATGGGGTGGTGGATAGTTCCAGATATTTCTCTGTACAGAGATATACTATCTTCATTTTTGTCTCTGAACCCTTAATCACAAAGTTAAGCATTCTGGGTACACTATCACACCAAAATAAAAACATTAGCCCAGGCCTCCAGTTTCCTCAGCCCTTGTCTTCCTTTCTCCTTTTCCTACACCCTCTCCCTCTTAAAGCCTATTCCATCAGTTCTGGCCCTTATTGTTTTCTCTCTCTCTGAACTCCCACAGGTACCTTTGAATCTGGCTCACACCAGACAGCAAAACACTCAATGTCCACATGCCTCCAGCTTGCTTTCCCATGGAGCTTTAGCAAAAGAAAAAAAAGTCTTCCCACATTCTAACTGAGCACTTGTTCCTTCTGATACTGCCCACCATCTGCACCACTCATTTTGCCTGGCCTTTAATCACCTATTTATCGTCTTATATTATTAACTGTTTCATGTGTGTTACTTTGGATTTTCTGGAAGGACATCCAGCTCTTTATAGAAGGGCAAGAGCCATTCCTTATACTTATGCATAAATTTTTCTGCTTCCCAGATGTGTAGTATTATGCTAGACACCCACTAGGTGCTTGATGAATTGTTGGAGAAAGAGCAGGGGAAGGGAAGGGCTTCGGCGTTTGTTAAATGAGTAGCACCAAACGCTTTACAAATATTTTCTAGAAATTCTGAGAAAATAAGGAAAGAAGGGAAAAGGAGAAAGAGGAAGAAATGTAGAAATAGGAGATACAAGAGAGGAGAAGATGGTAAATTTCTGTTTCATTTAACTTTTAAAATAGCTATTTGCTTCAGAACACAAGTATTTCTTCTGCACAAGGGAGTGTGCTAGGCACAAGGGATGTAGAGTCAAGAGCGAATAGTCATGATCTTTGTGAAGCTTACATTTTATTGTGAAGAAACAGTCTATACCCATGGTGAATAAAAATGAAGCATGTAGAAAGTTATATAATTGAGAGAGAGAGAGAGAGAGAGAGAGAGAGAGAGAGAGAGCACATGAACAGCTGGGGACACTTGAAAAGGTCTTATGTACTAGGTGGTACCTGAGCTTTGCATTGAATCCAGTGAAGGAGGGGTGATGAGCAGAACATTCCAGACATTGGGGAGCCCTTGGGCAGAAGGTGTAGGTCGTCTTGTACTGGAGACAGCTAGCACACTGATTTGCAGGGAACAGAAAGCAAGAAAAAGAGAGCAGTATGTAATAAGTCTGGAGAGATAGGCAGGAACCGGACTGTGGAGGGCTTCAAATGCCAGAATGAGAAGTTTGTCTTTTGTCCTGGAGGTATCAGAGAATCCCTGAAGATTTCTGAGCAGGGAATTGACAAAGTTAGGTCTGCACTTCAGGAATATTAGCTTGGCATCCAAGCCAAGGATGCTCTGGAGAGAAGACTAACTAGAAGGGCTAGTAGGGCTAAGTAGGGGAATAATTAGGAAACTCTAAGCAATAGTCCAGATGAAAGGAGATGAGAGCATGGATTTGGGTAGAGACTGTGAGTGGAGAGAAAGGGACAGATTCACAAGATATTGTGGAGATAGCATTGGCAAGACAAGAACTGCTGACACTATGGAGATGAGGGAAAAGTGAAAGTCAAGGATGACTCCAGGGGTTTGAGGCACCAGTGGTGCCTAGGGTAGTTATTTGCACAGTTAGGCACTTAATAAAATGTTTGGAGCTCAACCAGTTGCTGCTTAATCACTTCCAACTAGTGATAGGGGTCTCATCATCTCACTAGAATCTATTTCTTTGTTGGATTGCTCTTCTGACTAGAAGATTCTTCATTATATTGAGTTAAAAATCTATTTCCCTCTGCTTTCTTTATATTACAAGTCCCATGCTATCACCATCAGTCCTAATTCTGCCTTTTTTGGATCTACATATACTAAATCTAATCCCTCTATGATATGGCAAACTTTCAAATGACTTTTATATTAAATGCCATAAATGCCAGGGCAACTTTTCTCTAAAATGTTGGCTTAAGAAGAATCAAATATCTAGACTAGCTAGGGGAAATGTCCTAAGCTATAGGCAAAGGTAAAGGAAAAAGAAGTGGAGAAAGAAAAAAAAATCAGCATAAATGACAGAGTATAATGGTAGGAATAGTATAATTAAAATAAAGATTGTTGGATTTGGAGTTAGGAGAGCCCTGGCTTTGAATACTGTCTCTAGCACTAAATTACTTGTTGGTATTTAACATTTTAATTCTAGTCTTTAATTGTAGAATACAGAAAGAGTCTTAGATTTGAAGTCAAAGGACCTATGTTAGAAGTCCTGACTGTGTGACTTTGGGCACATCAGTTAAACTCCTTGTCCTTAGTTTTATCAACTGTGAAATGAGAAGGCTGGATTCAGGGGTAGGAAAGTTAAATATAATGGGTCCTCTAAACATAAGGATGGGTTCCTTTGCAGGCACACATTCACTTAGAAAACCACACAATAATACTATCTATATGCTATTGTATTTTAACTTATTTTGTTAATTTTTTTCCCCAATTACATTTTAATCTGATTGGGAGGCACGGGCTGTAGTCTTTGACACTTCTGGATTAGATGATTTTTCAGATTGCTAGGCTCCCTCCAGCTTTGAACCTTGAATCAGAGCAGGTGGGGAAAACTGGACTATATAGATTTATCGCTCCAAAATGAAGTGAAAGAGATCTTGATTTAGTAGAGATGGGAGTTCAAATCATGTCACTTAATTTCTCTGAGTTTCAGCTTCCTCCCCTGTGTTCAGTTGTTTTTCAGTCAGGTCTGACTTTGACTTTCTTTGGCGTTTTCTTGGCAAAGATACTGGAGCGGTTCATCGTTTCCTTCTCCAGATCATTTTACAGATGAGGAAACTGGAGGCAAACAAGGTTAAGCAACTTGCCCAGGGTCACACAACTAGTAAGTGTCTGAGGCCAGATTTGAACTCAGGAAGATGTCTTCCTTACTCCAGGCCAGTACTCTACACACTGTACCACCAAGATGCCCCATTTGGCATGGTAGCAGATTTTTAAATTCTATTCTTGTTTTTCAAGATCAGGGTTAGGTCTGAAAGACTGTGGGTAGCATGTTGGTCTGTGATAATACTCTGGCTCTAGTAGAACTTATTAGTTGAATTCACCATATATTTTGAGGTACATATTTGCAATATGGGGATTTATTGTCTGACAATCCTTTTGATTCCATCTTGGATCTTAGCCATGACATAGGCTTCATCCAGAGGTAAAACAGGACATCTATGACAAAAACACACTTGTACAGGAGCTGGTATCTTCCTTGCATGAAGAAGATACCACTGAGGATGGGGTGACAATGTTGATGATGGCAAAAGATTGTGAGTTTCTGATGTATGTAACTTGCCAGTAGGTCATATCTTGCTAGGTATTTGGTAGATGCTAAATTTTTACAGCCTACAGTCTTATGTTGCATAGTTTCCTTGCTCTGTCTACACTGAGCATTAAGTGTGGCTCATTAAATATAAACCTTCCTGTCATTTCCAGACATAGCGGCCTGGTGCTGAGTTGCCATCATAAACCAGTCTATTTTTTAAAACAAGTCTATACACTGATTCATTTAACACTTATTTGTTGACCTTTTGTTGGCTAGTTTCATGCAGCTCTTGCCCATGGAAAGTCTTTTGATTTCCATCTCATATCTTAGTCGTGTCATAGACTCTATCCCAAAGGAAGCCATTTTTAGACAAATTCAATAGTGCACACCTGTTTTCACTCTTGACTATGGATTGATGAAGTGATACCTGGTTGTTTCAATTGTATTTATGTGATTTTTGGATTGGTTTATCATGTGCTTTACAGATGTCTACCAATTCTCTTGTAAGCTACCTTTAAGAGGTATTTAAACTACCTGAGAGTGATGGACCCTATATTCTGTTAACATTGTATGAATATGATTTTTATCATAGTAGAATAAATGAAAATTACATGTTGAGGAACAAGTCATTCTTGTCTTCCTGTATGCTACCAGAGGTTTCCCAAAGAGGATTTTGATGAAGATAAGCTATAGAAGATAAACTTATACCCTAAGCTCATTTAATTATAAAAAGTAGTCATTTTATCTACCTGCACAATAGTCCATAGTAGATATGAAAGAATAAAAGGACGATAAAGTGTTGTCTTCAGCCTGTTTCTGTATGAATCCTATTACAAAGATGAGAAGAATGAGACAACTGTGCTGATGATGATAATAAATGAAAAAACTGGGTCGATTAGAGGCTTCCCCTTTACAGCATATGCATTGCTAAGGCCCGATGAACTTAGAGATGAAAAGGAAATCTGCAATGGGCATTAGAGGACATCGGATCTTTCACCCGAGTTTATTCACTGTTGTTGACAAGATTTCAGCCTTGTAGGAACAGAAACTGTAACCAGAGCAAGTACCTAATACCCTGGAGGGGCCATGGGCAGGAGGTTTTGGTCTCCCATACTGGGAGACAGGTTGTTCTGTTCAATCTACCCTATGAGCTCTTGCCCTACCTTAGTCATTCAGGTTTGCCTTGTTCTGATCCATTTAAAGACTGGGCAGGTCTAAAAGCTACAGCCAGCTACAGCCAACTGGAGGAGAGGTGGAGATGGCCAACAGGTGAACAATGAGATAATCCAAGGGAGTTATAGCAAAGATGTGAAGATTCCAATTTACTTTCATTTTATTGTCAGACAACACTTTGTTACCCAAGTTATCTTACAGGGTTTTTTCCCCTAGGTAGATTTCTGTAACAATAATACCCATCTCTCAGGGTTTTTGTGAGGACTGAATGAAATAAAGTATGTCAAATGCTTTGCAAACCTTAAAGTACTATATAAGTGCTAACTACTAGAGAAAGATGAGTCACACAAAGTGAGAAAGCTATATCCTGCCTTTGGTGAACTGTGAGAGCCTATCACACACATGAGGGCAAGAAGCAGTGGCCAGTGAGGATGCTAAGTGCTACTGACTAGGGCTTCTTCCACTACCCTTGAGAAAGCTGCTGAGTGTGCAATAAAACTGCCTTTCTACTGACTGTCAGAGGTCTGTGTGTCTTCTTCATTGGGAAGCCTTCAACTCTGTCTTAACAGAGTTACAGTTACTCTGGGGCTAAGGCAGAGTTTGGCAGTAATTTTCTGATGTATAACTCATAAAAGGGGGAAGAAACATTGCAAGTCGGGGTGAGAAGTAGAGGGAGCAGAAGGGGCTGAGGAAAATGGGAAGAAAGAAATAAGGTATGTTGGCTTAAAGAGGGAGTTAAAAGCAAAAACAGTGGAAAAATGTGGTGACTATCTTGGATTTTTGAGGGGTGAAGCGGGAGAAAGCAGGCAGGGATGGACTTCATCCTGCCTCTGCCACCAGCCAACTGTGTGATACCCGGTGACTACGATCATATATTTAAGACTGGAAGGGAAACACTTCTTGACCTCCGCTTTCACATTTATGGCATGAAGGGATCCACTTAGATCATTTTCACAGAGAAGGGAAAAGACAAAAGGGTTTAGGGCAGAAGTATAGAGTGGGAGTTTAGTAGATGAGAGCGGGAAATGATCCGATCTGCAGCCATGGAAGAAATGAAATGAAAAGACTAACAGATATGAGTGAAATAGGAATGGAGAGGGAAAGGAGACAGATGAAGAAGAAAGGTCAGAGATGAGGTAATGAATGGGAGAGGTTGGGGCACTAGTGAGGATGAGTAGAGGGAGAGAAGGGGGGAAACGGAACAGAGACACACAGAAGCTGGATAAATTCAGTGGTAAGACTACTGGATGGAGAGGCAGAGTAGCCATAATATGATTGTAGTTTAAGAGTTGGAAGAAACCTTAGAATCTGCGAAGTCGAAGTCCCTTTATTTTATAGACAAGGAATCTGAGACCCAGAGACATTAAGTATCTTGCCTCAAATCACACTGGTAGTAAGGGAGAGAGGCAGAATATGAACCCAAGTCTTCAGACGCCAAAGCCAAAGATCACTCCTGTGTACGAAGACGCTTCTGGTGACACCTTTGTTAAACAGGAGGGGAGGGGGCGTGTGGTAAGGTAGGACAGAAGGACAGGGGACAGGAGCGTCCCTAGGGTGTTCTGGTGGTGGGTAAAGCAGACTTCACGGTCATCACCACTACCTACGCATTTTCCATACCCGTCAGAGTCAGGTTACAAGGAGCAGTCTTTAAGGAGAAAAGACGGCGCTAAAAGGCAATCCAAGAGTGGGTGAGGGGCCCACGTATCTTCTCTCTTTGTAGTGGCGGTGGCCGAAACTGATGGACTGGAGCCTCGGGGCTTAAAAAAATCTCCAGGAGTGGATCCACTTTCTTCTCCCGCCTCGGGCTGCCTCCCACAGTTTCGACTCATCCAAGCCAGCAGCCTGGAGAGTGGGTGACGTCCTGGCCAGGGCCACCTTTCTATTTGCCATACCCCCCGGACGCCTCTGGCTGGGGGCCGGGAGGGACGGGTGTGTGCGGATAAGATGGAGGGGCGGGGGACCTGGCAGAAGGGGCGGACACAGGGAGGTGTCTTTGTCCCCATAAAGAGACCTTTGGGGGCTACGCTCTTCACACACGGAGTGCTGGTAAGAGGCGCACCGTCGTGATGCCCACGATGTGCCAACTGAACCCCGTGCTGGCGGGCAGCGCGCTGATGGTCGGCTTCGGGCTGCATAACCTGCTGATCTCCAGTCCCAGCAATTACGGCAAACAGGCGAAACTTCAGTTGCCCTTGCCCACCCAGTTACCAGCCCGCGTAGCTTGGTTCCTCCAGGAGCTCCCCTCCTTCGTGGTGCCCGTCGGGCTGCTTGCCTGGCAGCCGCACCCGCTCTTCGGCCCTCCAGGGACCTTACTGCTTGGCCTCTTCTGCGGACATTACTTCCACAGGTACCCACCGCCCGCCCCTAGCTTTTCCACCTCTGTCCTCGCCCTCCCGCAAGCAGCCTCAGTGTTCCTGATGTCAGGTAGCCAAAGAGGGACAGAGGAACTCAAGGCGGGGTCCCTTTCTATTCCCGGAAACTTGCGCGCTATCTGTTGGTCTGTGGCCTGAAGCATCCCAGAACAGAATGGAGCAGTCCTGGCCAGGCTGGCCAGAGGGCTGGAGAAGCGGTCCAGTGGCTCAGAAATATCTGGCCCCGCCCTCCCACACCTGGCTTCGCTGAAGGAGATAGGCTCAGGAGCCGGGAGTCCTCTTAGGACTTTTCTCTCTAGGAAACTCAGCTGGAGGCAACGCTGAAAGGAAGGCTGCTTAGCCAGAGGATTGGGGAGGAGGAGGGCGAAGGGGAAGGGAGAGGGAAAGGAAGGGAGGGAAGGAGAGAGGGGGTGGGGGTGGTTGGTTAACTCTTTAATAGAAATGAAAACTGCCTGATGTTGGCTCAGTCAGCGGAGGCATTTTTCCTACTTCTTAGCCTTCCTCACCCAACATTTTTAGAGATAGCTTGGGGAGAATATTGGATCTGCTAGTTTAAGAGATTGTGAGCTGGCACTCTGAACTGATGGGACATAACTCGGGAAAAGACATACAGACCAGAGATTAAGGCTGTCTAGGGACCAGGACAGTGTTTTAGTGGTGGAAAGAAATTGCTGGCTGTAGTCCCTTTGGATTTATTTTTTAGGGCCCAATCAGTGGGAAATAGCGAGATATCGCAAAAGCCTGCTTCAGGTCCGCATGTAAGCTAAAATCCTCCCACACTCTTGTCCACACACAACTAGGACAAGTAAATGCGGCTCTGTCCCAGAGGAAAGGATATTTTCTCTCCAATAGATGTACTACATCCCCTCTTCTATTGCCTTCCCCCTCCCCCTCACCCCTTCCTCTCCTCCTGGTCTTCTACCATTCAATAAAGAACAACCATCCTGGCTCAATACCACTAAAGAGTTGTCAGAGGTTGATTCAACTAAGTCAACAAATTGTTGGTTGAACTCATGCTAACGTCAGAGTGGAAAAGCCTTTTGTCTCCACTCTCATATCTTCGACATTTCATAGGCTCCATCTGGAAATAAACCACTTTCTGTTATAGTCAACAAATCTAGGAGCGTAGAACTGTTGTCCAGCTTTACCCTTGCTTTGTGGAGTGAGATCTGTTTGTTCCCAAAGTAGCTCTATAAACTTTGAACCTATTTATCACGTTCTGGGAAAACATCTATCATTTCACTTTTCTCCTTATGTAAGGGGAGGGACATTCAGGTTTCTAAAACCACCTTGGGGGTAATGGGTTCTTTACTCAGTTAGTACTTTATAGATTTTTATTTAGATAACTTCTAGAGCTGTGCCAAAAGTATAATAGCTGGGCAGCAAGATGACACAGTGATCAGAGTGCTGGACTTGGAGTCAGGAAGATGAGTTCAAATTATGCCTCTGATCCTTTCCCATGCCCTCCCCCCAAGTTATTTACCCTACCTTAGTTTCCTCATTTGTAAAATGGAGTTAATAATAGCACCTACCTTCCAGAGTTGTTATAAGGATCAAAAGTGGTAACATATAAAGTGCTTTGAAAGCCTTAAAGCTCTATATAAGCACTAGTTATCATTGCTGTTACCGTTGTTAAATATTATTATATCAAGACTAGTATTACATAGGTATTAATTACTCTAAATGTCTTCTTCCTAGAAGAAGCATGTCATTTATTCTCTTAAAATATGCAACCTTAGCTTTCTCCATGACAGTCAATCTTATGTTCATTTGGTCTTTCTGAAGAAGATTGATGTATTTTTAAGCATTGCCTTTGTCCTTTGGTTCAGTTTGATCCCTGGATTTAAGCCAAAGATCCTTGGTACACATGAGTAATTTTACCTTTATCGAGTTCAGATGGCATTTTAATATTCCTGGAGAAAGTTCTCATAAGATGAAAGATCTGCTTTAATATGATTTAATTAATATTATTATTACTATTATTTACATAGTAGTAGTATGTATTTTTTTGTATAAAAGTTCTTTTTTTCAGCTCTATAGTCCTTCATGTAAGTTTTACCATATTTTATTTTTCTTCATATTAATCACTTTATATGGTATAATATTATTCAATCATGTTCCTATGCCACAATTTGTCAAAATTTTGTCCAATTATTGGTTTATTTCTTGTTTTTTCCTATTATGAATAATGGTGATAGAAATATTTTGTATTGATGGATAATGTATTTTCTTGTCTGTTAATGCCAAAAAGATTTATAAGGAGATCTTTCCTCTTAAAATGAATAAAGATCAATATGGGGGGACAGTTTTAATTTTTATCTTTGCAACACAGAGCCTTACAGGTGCTTAATATACTTTTTGAATTCGTTTGATAATAGTGTAATTCCAGGTAAATGGTTTGACTTTTTTAGGGAAGAGGAAATTAAATGACCAAAGAAATATTGTCAAATTTTCCAGAAACCTAAGAAAATGATCCATAAAGGTTATTAAATGAGCTAATTGAATCAACACTTATTAGGTGTCGACTATGTATAGCATTATGTTGTTCTCAGAGAGGACCAATGACATGAGGAGGGTGATGGTTTGACTTGCATGTGAATTGAACTTAAGTCATCAGAGTCCAGTGGCAAGACATGGATGATTGTGGATAGTCCAGGATGCAGAGGGAGACCTTAGCCCTTTTAAGCTAAGGTCTTTCCCAGGTCTCAGTTTGTCTGAGGCAACACCCACTCAGTAATTAAAGGCTGGGTAAGAACTGAGGTAAAAAATTGTCTAATTTGCCTTTACAAAACAATCTGGTACTCTGTTACATTCTGGGAAGAGTACCATATACGAACTCACTTGAGTTTCACCACAATCCTGTAAAATAGTTTCTACAGATGTTATTATTTCCATTTTACAGATGAAGAAACAGAAGCTAGAAAGGTTAAGTGATTTTGAACAGTCACACAGATAATAAAGGGGAAAGTTGGGAGAAAAAATGTATCAGTCAATTACTACATATATACATGCATACATATGTATACATATACAGATATATAACACATACATGTACATACACTTACGTACACACCTATATTAGATATCTATAATAATACTCACATATAGACATATGCATTCATATGCATCTATATAATATTGTTCTATACTTGTTTGTCCACTGTTTTTCTGAAGGTGGATAACATCTTCCTTCATAAGCGTGTCTTTAAGTAATTTTTTAAGTCCACCAACTCATCATTACGTACACCACAGCAACTTATACTGTCTAGTTATTTTAAATCATCTAAAACATTATTGATTAATGTAGCTGGCATATAGTGTAGTTTCCCTATTTTTCCTCTTTTGATTGAAGCTACTTTAGCTTTGACTTTGTCTGAGATCATTATTACTACTCCTGCTTTTTTCCCTAATAAATTCTACTCCAATTCTTTATTTTGTTTGTGTGTATCTCTTAATTCTTATCCTTCCTGCCTCTTCTAGTTTACTTCTACCCACTACTTTGGCCTCCTATTACTTAATCAACTCCTCCCATCAAAGATCCTTCCCTTATACTCTCCCCACTCTATCCCATTACCATATTGTTTTAATTTGAATTTAGAAGACTTTTATGGCTTTCCAAATACATATGCTATTGCCTCTTTATCCCATTCCCATTAATCGAGACACCCTTCTATACCTTCCCTCCTTATCCTATCCCCTTCCCCTCTTATTCCTTATTAAATTTAGGAGACTTTTATTCCCTTCATTATGTGTATATTGCTTTTTTTTCAACCCAGATCTGATGTGAGTAGAGTTCTCTCTAAAAATCCCTCTCTTATCCTCTCCCCCTCCCTATCCCCTTTGCCTTTTATTTCTTTCTGAATTTAGAAGACTTTTATACCTCTCTCTGTCTCTATACATACACATAATACACATATATACACACATACATATATATATATATGTATGTATTGTTCCCTCTTTAACCCATTCCCAGTAAAAGTAGGGTTCCAGAACTACTGTCCTCCTCTCCCATCTAATTCCTCTGTCAGTTCTTCCTTTCACATCTCATTTGTATAAGATAATTCCTCTTTTTACCTTTTCCCAAGTGGTTTTACTTTTAAGAATCACATCATACTCAGGTTTACCCCAATCTTTATTTTGAATTACCCAATTACTAATAACAATCTTACACATATGTTTTACATTTTCTCATATAAAAGTAAACGGTCTGCCCTTATTGAGTACCTTGTAATTTTTCTTTAATGTATACCTTATCTTGTGTATCAAATTTTCTATTGTTTAGCTTTTTTTTCCCCCAACAAAATGCTGAAGTCTGGTAATTCATTGAATATTCATTTTTTTTTTCAGAATTATGTTTAACTTTGCTGGGTATGACAGTTTCAGTGCAACCTCAGTTCTTTTGCTCTTTGATGTATAGTGTCCCAAGACCTGTAGTCTTTTGCCACTGCTACGTCTTATGTGATTCTAATTGTGTTACCGCCATATTTGAATTGTTTCTTTCTTGTTGCTTGTAACAGTTTCTCTTTGAGTTGGGAGTTTTGGAATGTGATTATCATAATCCTCTAGGTTTTCCTCATAGGATCTCTTTCAAGTGGTGATTAATGGATTATTTTTATTTCTACTTTTCCCTCTTGTTCTAATGCTTCAGGACAATTTCCTTTAATTATTTCTTGTATTATTGTATCAAGATACTTTTTTATTGTAGTTTTCAGATAGTCTGATTATTCTTAGGTTTTTCTTCTTGATCTGTTCTCCAGATCAGTTGTTTTTCTTGCGAGGTGTTTCACATTCTCTTCTATTTTTTTGTTCTTTATATTTTGTTTTATTATTTCTTGGTGTCTTATGACTTCTTTGTTTTCCTCTTGTTCAATTCTTATTTTGAAGGAGTCATTTTCTTCTTTAAGATTCTGGATCTCCTTTTCCAGTTGGTTGATTTTCTTTTTATAATCTTACTATTTTTCTTGAATTTTTCTTATTTCTTTTAAGTTTTTTCCCCTTAATCTCTCTCATTTGATTTTTAAAGTCTTTTTAAAGTTCTTCTATGAATTCTGGTTGGGTGATCATTTGACATTACTCTTAAGTGTATGAGAGGCTTCAGTATTCTCCTCCGAATACCATTCCTGTTCTTCTCTATTCCCATAGGAATTTTCTGATTGGATTCTTTCTCCTTTTGTAATGTTAATAGAATAGGAAGATCTTCCCCACTCATTAATAAGCTTAACACATGGAACCTGTGATAACATGGAACCTGGGTCACATGGAGCTCAGACTGAAAGGAGCTTGCCCAAGGAGGAGGAGAGAGAGAGAGAGAGAGAGAGAGAGAGAGAGAGAGAGAGAGAGGGAGAGAGAGAGAGAGAGAGAGAGAGAGAGAGACGAGAGAGAGGAGAGAGAGAGAGAGGAGAGAGAGAGAGAGAGAGAGAGAGGAGAGAGAGAGAGGTACAGAGAGTGAGAGCAGGCAGAACAGAGAGAGAGAGATACAGGCTGTGAGTGGGAACAGTTGGCCCAAGGAACAGAAAGAGAAAAGCAGTGAGTGGGTGGAGGGAGGAATTTGTCCAGGGGAACTTATTTTTGTGGGTAGGGCTGATAGAAGATTTTCAGATGTAGGCTCTCCCTGATTAGTGATAAATACCCTGTTAAATTTTACTTCCTGGTATTTTAATGATGTCTCAAATAAATATTTTGGTTTTGCCTTTGAGGAAGAGTTTATTACATTTTGCTAATTTATCCCAGAAATATGCATGTATATTCATAGCTGTTGCTATGGGTATCACATTGGTATTACATTAATTAATTTATTTATATCTAGCTATCTATTTAGCTATTTATTTATCTATTCATTTGTTTATTCATTCATTTGTTTATTTATTTGTGGCAGCTTATTGTTGTAATCACCTCTACTCTTGGGACATGAGGGATGGTGCCTCTGGCCTCAGATCCTCCTTCAGTTGTCCCCTCTGGTCTGGACCAAAACCAAGAACTTTGCTCCCCTATAAGTGGTCATGTTGCTTTCCCCAATCCACTGCTTCTACACTTCTCCACTTACCTGGCATGTTCTGGTTCCTTCTTGCCCAGGGCCATGTCTTGGCAACACAGCTAGGCCTGACATCCCTTATCAGCAGAGATTCCCTTAATCTTCCCCTGCTTGTATGCCTGACTCACCATACTGTCCAGGAGGTAAAAATTCCTGTGGTTGGGGCTATGCTACCTCCCACGCAGCTAGCCCCAGGGCTCACTTCTTATTTTTTCAGCAGAACTAATCTGAAGGTGTAAACAGGGACCAAACCTCAGTCCTGGGATTTTTCTTTGCATCTTCTCTGGTTGTCTCAGGAGGATACTGTTCTGCCCCAACTGTTGTTCACTTTTACTGCTCTACATCTGCCCTGAGGTACCAGTTTGTCTTGTTTTTGGGGGAAATCTGGAGTTTAGAATTTTCTGACTTATATTTCATCCTCCTTGAATCCTCCCCAATAATTCTTAAATTATCTCTCCTCAAATTGTTTTCCAGGTGACTTGTTTTTACCAATGAGATATTTCACATTTTCTTCTACTTTTTCATTCTTTTGACTTTGTTTTATTGTTTCTTAATGTCTCATAATGTTATTAGCTTTCACTTGCCCAATTCTAATTTCTTTTTGAGTGAAAGTAATCTTTATTAATTTTTACATTCATTCACTCTGAATGAACACCTGGGTAGTTCCTAATGGACTGCTATATTTGTTTAGACCAATGCAAGTCTTTTTATGCCCTGTTTCCAATTTTAATTTCCCACCTGCTTCCCACTGGCCAGCATTTCAGTGTTCAATAAACCCCACCCCATGTGGATCTACACTATTGCCACATTCCTCATTTTCTTTATAGAATGACATGATATAAATTCTTTTAAAGGAATTCCCTTAATTGATGTATTATCTTCCTAGTGTTGACCTGAAAGTTTGGTTAAAGAAGCAAACAGGCTAAGTGATATCTTAATTGAATAGGTGGTAACTACAATAGAATAAGAGAGTTGACAAAGTGTCGATTGAAATTATGACCCAGGATATCTGTGTTTTCTTTACCATTAACGTGCCATAACATAGTATGTGTCCATAAAATATTAAGAAAAAGTCCCATTATTTAGGAGAGTGTCTCAAGTTAAGGTTCTCATCTTTAGTGGTCATAAACAAAAAGAATGCTCTTAAATCAGCCCCATCTGGCCTTGTTGACATAGGAAGAGATATTTTCTGAGTTCTCTTACAGAACAAAGAAACTGTTAGGTCCAGGCTCTTCTTCTGAGTTGATTAGTTCAGGCTCTGGCCCTTATTGAGGGTTCAAAAATGATATTAAATGATTATCACTGGTATTACATATTTTTGGTGGAAAAATCAATTCAATTCATCTCTCACAATCACTCCTGCTTTTTTTTATCAAAATTTTTGTTTCCACACCCAAATTTAATCAGTACTCCTTACTTTCTTTCCCATGTGAATTCTTCCCCTCATCTATCTTCCTTTTAAGTAAATATGGGAAGGGAAGAGGAAGAAGTTGATTGACACATTGACAAATTACAAGGGGGCAGTTTCCTTTATAAGAACAGATACAGACACCCCCCAAAAAAAGGTCCCTTTAGAAGTTTCATCTCATAATAAGTCTGGGAGTGGGAAGGGAGGAAATGTCATTTGATGCAGTTTCCTGGTCTGGATGCTCATTCAAGCTGTATTCAGCAAAGAATCTTCTTGCCATATTTTTGTAGAAATTCTCTTTCCTGTGTCCATTTTCCTGCACAGGGTTGCTAGCATCATGGATCAGTGGCTCAAACAGACTTTCTTGGTATCCACACTTTGCTCGATATATTGACTCGTGTAGTTCTGGCTGTCACTTTTACCTACAGTCATTTGCTCACTCCCTCTACAAATGGGGGCTCCAGAATCTTTGTGTGACTCAGAGACAGTGGGGGGAAGAGACAGAGATTATTGAATTGTATAGGGAGTGCTCTTCCCTGGGTTCTCTCTCATGTTGCTCCTGTATCATCTTTGATTTTCCCTAGCCCATGAACCAAATTGATGGAAAATTTCAGAGGCAGAATGTTACATAGGAGTGAGTGAAGGAAAGTTTTATTAATTTTTATGCTCATTTCCCCTGAATGAACAGGTAGTTCCTAATGGACTGCTACCTCAATTCTAATTTTTAAAAAATTCTTTTCCTCAGTGAGCTTTTGCATCTCTTTTTCCATTTGGTCAATTCTACTAAGAAGTTCTTTTCTTTAGTGAAATTTTGTGCCTCATTTACCATTAGACCAATTCTGTTTTTTAAGGTGTAATTTTCTTCAGTATCTTCTTTTTTGCCTCTTTTACTAAACTCTTAATTTTCTTTGTAAAAATTTTCTTGTCTCACTCTCATCTCTTTTCCCACTGTTTTCTCTGCCACTCATCTCTTTCTTCAACTCCTCCAGGAATTCTTGCTGGCCTTGGGTCCAATGAGCATTTTCCTTTGAGATTTTACTTATAGCTGTTTTCATATTATCTTTTTCTGAGTTTATGTCTTGGTCTTTTCTGCCACCATAGTAGATTTTTAAGGTCAACTTCTCTTTTTTTTTGTTTTGTTTGCTCACTTTTTCAGCCTATTTTTTCACTTTGAACATCATGTTGAAGTTGGCATCTGCCTACTTGGAGGTAGGACTGTTTCAAGCTTCAGACTTTCTTTGTGTTGCTGTTTTCAGAGCTAGTCCTGGTGATCTGCAGGTTGTTGGTTGTTCCAAGGTGGCATGATTCACAGAGGGGTGTAGTCACTGAGACCAGGTCCCCTTCTTCTCTTGCAGGTACATGTGCTAGTGCACTTCTCCTCCTTAGAACTGGGACCAGGACCCTGCTCCCTTGTGATTAGCTACCAGTGCTCTTCTCTGCTCTGGAACTGATGACATCCTAATAAAGCTCCCCCCAGCCCCAGTAGTCTCACTTCCTTGTAAGTCCCACTGAACAGTAGACCCGTTGCCCCTACCTAGCTACTCACCCCCAATAATATCCTAACTTCCTCATATATGCCTTACTGCTCACTAGAACAACAGATGTGTCTGTGAACTCATATTTCTCCCAGAAACAGCAGACATATCCATGTGATGGGATTCCAGCCACCATGTCTCGCTAGCCACTGCCCCCAGACCCATTCTCCATATTTCCCACAGAAATAGCAGGTGTGTCCATGCACTCACACATTCACAACCACATCCATCTAATCTCAGACAGGACCACAATACTCAGCCAATCAGAAGCAGCACCGCCAGGATGCCCAAGCACGATGTGGACCCCCAAAACAATTGAAAGGACTTTCCCTAAGTAGACATCTGCACACTAATAGTAAAGAACTGGCCTAGAGTGAACTTAAGATGTAGAGAAGCTTATTATAATATCATTATCATACCTACCCCTGCCAAATGGGTTTTTCTATATGCATTTTGGGGAATCACATGATCAATTCTACTGTGGCTGAGACCCCTCCTTATTAGCTAATCCCTCAGCTACCTTTTTAATATTCATAATTTCTGTTATGTAACTGAACCTTTACCCTATAAAAATCAATTTTGCTTTCTCTGAAGTTGCTGGTTCCTCTTGGAACTTAGCCCACTTCATGAGAGTCATCAGTCTCAATAAATGCCTATACTTATATTAGAGGTGATCTGACTCTGAATTCTTAAATATGATTCCACCACAGAGCATCACCAGTCTTAAACATCTCTGCTACCAGAACTGCGTATGGGCAATAGAGTTGTCAGCCAGGACCAGCTTCACCCAGTGCCAATAAAGGGGCCCCTGTAATCTGTTTCTGATCGGTTGTCCAACCCCCTTGCTGTGTCTGGGCTAAGAGTTCCCAAGACTGCTTGTGTCTGTCACAACCACCCTCAAAGCCCACAGCTGCTGCTGCTCTCTGTGTTTCCTTCCACACCAGGTTTACAGACTTCTCACACTGACCTCTTAAGCTGTCTTAGACCGGAAAAACACCTCATTCTGACCTTTTGTTGGCCTTGCCACTCCAAAGTTTGGTTTGAAGGGTTATTTTAAAGTTGTTTGGAGGGGAGGAGAAAGTTCAGCTGGAGTGGGCAGACTGCCTCTAATTTTCTATATTGACTCCTCCCCCCTCTCCCCAATTGCGTTTTGATCTTGTTCAAGCCCATTTGGGAATTTTAAGGTTCATCTACAACCTTTTGACACCTCTGATCTAGAGCATGGAGAGATGAATCAGTCTTTCTAAGGTCAGGCAGTCAGTACATGTCAGAGATGGAACTTGAACTTAGCTTATCCTGGTTCCTAGTTTCTATTTGCTATTTGTTCAGATGTTTTTAAAGTTGTGACTGCATATTTGTGACCCCTTTTTTATGTTTTATTGGCAAAGATACTAGAGTGGTTTGCCATTTCCTTCTTTAGCTCATTTTACATATTAGGAAACTGAAGCAAACAAGGGTAAGTGACCTACCCCAGGTTACACCTCTAGTAGGTGTTAGGTGTTTGATTTGCCAGATTTGAATTCAGGAAGATGAATCTTCCTGAATCCAGGCCCATCACTCTATCCATTGCACCACCTAGCAGCCCTCATTCATTATATATCCCACTTAATAAGTGCTGAGAGGGAAGAGGAAAGAGAGAGAGAAACTCTACATTTTTTCAGGGTCCAACTCAATGCCACTTCTCCCTTGAAACTTTACAGGCTCCCTCCAGCTGGGAGTATTTTCTCTCTCCTAGTATCTCTCATCTCATCAACCACAACAACAATGATCCATAGCACTAAATAGTATTGGCACCATACTTTGGCACTTTAATCTATATCTATACCTATAGATACTATACATATGTAGATATATTTATATCTACATAAAATCTTATCTAGTCCTTTTAATAACCCTTTGAGAGGCAACTGTGCTGAAATAGAGAGCTGACCCCAAAGTCAGAAACACTTGAATTTAAAATCTTCCTTCTGACATATACTAGCTGTGTGATCCTGGAACAGTCATTACCTTTGAGGTAATGAAGGACGTGTATTACTTTCCCCATTATATAGGAGATGAGATTGAGGATTAAAGATGTCAAATGACATTCTAAACTCATAAAGTTAGTGGCAGAGCTGATACTTAAAGTGATACTTAAAGCTCAAGATAGGCAGGTTCATAGTGGAAAGAACTCATTAAGAGAATGCTGCTAAGTCTGTCCCATACTTCCTGTGTGATGTTGGACAAGTCATTCAGAGGCAGCATATTGACCCAGTTTAAATGTAATGTTATCTATGTTTTATTGTATTTTTATTTATTTTGTTAAATATTTCCCAATTACATTTTAATCTGGTTCAGTCACTAAGGAGTGCTGCTGGCCACTTGGGCCGTAAGCCAGGTGTTTGACATCTCAGCTCTATGCAGAGGTTCCTGGCATCCCAGTTAATAATGACTTTTATCTCCTTAGACCTTCACAGAATTTGATAGTTGGAGGGGACCTCAGCTACCAGTTAGTACAATCCTATACACAAAAACTCTTCATTAAAACATAGTGATGGGTATCCTTCAGTCTTTACTTGAAGGCCTCCAAGGAGAAGGAATCCTCGAGCAGGGATCCCACTTTACTCTTCAATAGTTCTAATTGTTAATAAGTTTTTCCTCACCCTAATCTTGAAGTGTTCTCTTTGATACTGCTCCCCATTGCTTTAATGGAGAGATGACAGAAGTATTCAACTCTTAATTTTCTTGCTTTCTCTTCCCCAGAGAAAGCTTTGGCCTGGAAAGGCTAAGACAAAAATGACTAGTAAGGGGTTGAAATTGCTTATGAGTCAAGAAAAAGTAAGAAAGCACTAAGAGGACTGAATCATTCCTGCTGCCAAATTCAGCAAACTCCATCCCAGTGCATTGGGAAAAACTAACAGATATCATTGCTGAACCATCTACAGTGGTCTTTGGAGGGACCTTTTGTTTCTAAAATCCTTTAGGTCATCTATAATTGATACCTCCATTTCCTTTCCTTTCATTCTTTTCTTAGTGGCAGCTAGGTGGTACAGTGGATAGAGCACCACTGCAGGAGTCAGGAGGACCTGAGTTCAAATGCCACTTCAGACACTTGACACTCACTAGTTGTGTGACCTTGGGCAAGTCACTTAACCCCAATTGCCTCATCCTAGGTCACCTCCAGTCATCCTGATGAATATCTGGTCACTGGATTCAGATGACTCTGGTGACCTGCACAGCCCTCCCTTACTCAAAACAAAGTCAAGTGCAAGTCATGTCATTATTTCTCTGATGGCATGTTCTTCTTTGGCAACAAAGGACAAACATGTTCTCTTCTTAACTCTGCAGTCGGGCTTCTGACCTCATCTTTCAACTGAAATTACTCTCTCCAAAATTACCAGTGTCTTCTTAATTATCAAATCTAACGGTCTTTTCACAGTTTTCATCCTTCTTTGCTTTTCTATAGTCTTTGACACTGTTGGTCACCTTGTTTTTGTGATAAGCCGCTCCAGTGTCTTTGCCAAGAAAAACCCAAAAGGAGTCACCCAGAGTTGGGCATGACTGAAAGTCTTGAACTTGGGCATTAAAAAATGTCTTCCATGAATAGAGAAGTGATAATACCATCCTGCTCTGCTCTCCTTAGACATTATTCAGAGTACTACCTTCAGTTCTGGGTTTAAGAAGGAAGTTGATAAATTGTAGAGTGTCCAGAAGAGAGAAGTTGGGATGGTAGAGGTTGGAGTCCAAGTCCTGTAGGAGGATTGCTTGAAGAAAGGAGTTATGTTTAGCCTAGAGTAGAGAAAGCTAAGGTTGTGGAGTGGGGGGCACATTACAGTTTCCTTCAAGTATTTGAAGGCCTGTTGTATATAGAGGAATGAGACTTGGGTTGTTTGAGTCCAGAGGGCAGAACTATTGGAACAGTTTATAGAAATTGTAAAGACACAAATTTAAGGTTGGTCAAATAGAGCTATCTATAAGAGGAATGTGCTGCTGAGAGAGATTTTGAGTTCTTTCTCCTTGAATATCTTTAAGAAGAGTTTGAATGATTTTTTGTTAACCATGTTATTGTGGGGATTCCTTTCATTCATGGGTTGGAGTACAGAGTTGCTGAATTTCCTTGTAGTTCTCCAAATCTGTGACTCTTTAATAGGAAGCCAATGGAGTTTCTTATACTTTTTACTTTTTATTTATTTTATTTTGAATTTATGTCATGAAACAAGCATTTTCATAACAGTATAATAAAAAATGACTGCACATGAAACTGCAAATCTATTATGTGTAATTTGCTATTCCATTTAAATATATAATAAAATCATCTTGTAAGTTTCTTTTTTTCCCCTTTTTCCCTTCCCTCACACCCTGTGCTAGAGATGGCTATCATTAGATGTAAATATGTATATATGTAAAACCATTCTATACATACTTTATACTATCTGGATGTAGATAGTGTTTTCCTTTATATGTACTTTGTAGTTTATTTAGGTATTTATAATAATGAAAATGACTTATTTGCTCAAAATTGTTCTTCAAACAATATTGCTGTTCCTCTATATAATGTCAATGGAGTTTACTGAGTAGAGAGAGAAGTGACACAGTTATATTTATGCTCTATAAAAATCAAATCTGGTGACTGGAAAGATGCACTTTCAACAGAGATAAAGATGTTCAGAAAAGGGATGAATTTTGGGAGAAAGATCACAAATTCTGTTTGGAACATACTGAGTTTGAGGCTTCCCTGGTTTTCCTCAAGTCCCAGCTAAAGTCTCACCTTCCATAGGGAGCCTTTCCCTATTCCAAGAGAGAGAATGTATAGAAGAAAGAGAAGATCATCCAGAACAGAGTGTTGGGGGACACTGATGGTTAGGGGGCATGCTATGGATGATTAACCAACAAAGGAGATTAAGAAGGATCAGTCAGACAGGTAGGAGAACCAAGAAAGTGAAATAGACAGCCTTTTGGTGCAGTCAATTGAGTGCTGAGCCTGGAGTTAGGAAGGCTTGCTTTCAAATATGGCCACAAACACTGACTAGCTGCATGACTTTGTATAAGTCATTACACCTCTGTCTGCCTCAGATTCCTCATCTGTACAATAAGGATAATCACAGCTCTTACCTTCCAAGGTTGTTATGAAGGTAACAGTTTGTAAGCCTTATGGCAAAATGTTATATATCATACTAATTAACATATAACATATACTATATAACATGTAATGTAATATAGTATCTAATGCTATATAATATGAATGCTATATACAATGCTATATAGATGCTAGATATTATTAGTATTAGTCATAAAAACCCAGAGAGAAAACATCTGGAAGGAGGGGGTGGTCAGCAGTATCAAGTACAGCAGAGAGGTCAAGGAGGAGGAGAACTGGGGGAAAAAAGAGTTCAGATTTGGCTATTGAGACTTCATGGGTGGATTTGGGAAGGGCAGTTTCATTTGAGTTATGATGATAGAAATCAGATTGAAGAATCTTTTGAAGAGAAAGTAAAAGTAATGAGTATAGAAGCCTTTTCGAGGAGTTTGACTGAGAAATGGAAGAAAGATAAAGGATGATATTTTGCATAAATGTTAGGGTCTAGTGAGGTTTTTTTTTTTCAGGACTAGAGAGACTTGAGAGTAGTTGTAGAAAGCAAAATAGAAACCAGTTGAGTCTATGATGTATTTTTAGCGATTTTATGGAACCCTTTCATAAGATTCTCCAAGGTGTACTATTTCTAGGATGATCAGAGATTCTTGTAATAATATTTGTTTCCTTTTTATATAGCCTAATAAATAGTTAAGGGGAAAACAGTAAAAGTAATTCCTTGCAAAATGCTTTGCAAATTAAAGGGTAGTGCAAAATGAGCCAACCAGCAAAGAGTAATTAAGTGCCAGGCACTTTGCTGGGTTGATTCAAATGCAATCAATGAAACAATCTCTACTAATAAAGAGCTTACATTCTAATGTGGAAGACAACAAAGAAAAATATATATACCATAAATACAAGGATATATGTGAAGTACTTAAATATGAATTTGTTTGGAAGGGAGGGCACAGCAAAGGCTTCATGCAAAAGCCAGTGATTGAGCTACTTATTAAAGGAGAGACTTTATGAGATAGAGGATAGGAAGGAGTACAATCCAGGCATGGCAGATGGGCAGTGCAAAGGCATGGGAAGGGTCAACCCCTCAAGGGTAAAGATTGTACTATATTTCATGCGAATGAGAAAAAGAGAAGAGGCCAGTTTGTTGGGATCACAGAACATAGGAAGGGGAGTAATGTCCAGAGAATCTGGAAAGATAGGCTGTGACCAGATTTTGAAGGACAAAACTAAACAGAGGACTTTGTATTTTATCCTAGAGGCACTAGGGAGCAACTAGAGTTGGTTGAGTAGGAAAATTATTTTGGGATCAATGTGTAGGATGGTCTGGAATTGAGAGAAATTTGATGCAGGGATGTCAATTAGCAGGCTGTTGCAATAATCTAGATCCTGATGAGATCCTGAACTAAGCTGGCGGCTGTGTTGAATGGAGAGAGGGGGTACGATGTAAGAGATGTTGAAAAAAAAAAATTAGAGCCATTATAATTTGGCAACTGATTGTTATGTGAGATGATGAAGAGGAAAAAAAATCCTTCCTTGAAATGAACCATTTTCATGTAATTAATTCCACGCTGTTATTTTGGTAGCAGTCATGAACCCTTCTTTTAAATTCTTTATTTCTCTCACTCCTTTCCTTCTCCCTTGCTTCTCTCTTGCTTCCATTATTGTAGTTGTGGAAATCAACTCTTGAAAAATAACTTTTTTGACATTTCTCTTCCCCTATGTTTCAGCGCAGGTGGGACCCTCCATGAAGTCTTCTCTAACAATTTCAGATAAAAGTGAATTCTCTTCCAGTTGTCTTGAGTACTTTGGCTCTCCTTTGTTCTCCTCCCATTTCATCTTATGTCATGTCTATTTATGAACTTGTATTCACCATCCTTTTTTCTATGTTTAGACAGCCAGTTAACAGGCATTTATTAAGTATTTACTATATTCCAGAGACTGTGCTAAACTTTGGGGATACAAAGAAAGACAAAAATAGTTCTTGGAATTCAGGAGTTCACATTTCAGTGGAGGCTGGGGGAGAGACAGAATGTAAATGATTAGGTATATACAAGCCGTACACAGAGTAGACGGAAAGTGATCCGAGAGGAAAAGGCATTGGCAGCTCTGGTGGGAACTGGGAAAGTCCTGCAGAAGGTGGAACTTGAACTGAGTCTTGTAGGAAACCAGGAAAGCAAAGATGCAGATGGGGCAAAGAATTGTACACATGGGGGGCAGCTAGTGCAAAGACACAAAGATTTTGAGTTCCTTAAGGGTGGGAGTGCACTATTTTTCATCTTTCTACCATCACCTTCTAACTCAATGCCAGGCACATAGTAGACATTAAATAATAAGCATTAAATAAATGTTTGTTGACCTGTTGGTTATTTGTTGAATTTCTTTCTGGAGGGGAATTCTTAAGGTGGGGCCATAATAGCTATTTTCCTGGAGAGTTAAGATGAATAAGAGGAAATAGACTTTGGCTCCACTGGGATAAACTAGGAAAAATAGTTAAAAGCAATAGGGCAAATTTTAGGTCAATATAATGAAGACCTTTCTCATTAGTAGAATGACTGGAATGGGTTAGCTTAGCTAGTCCTAGGGAAATCCTGAACATTCTACCCTTTCTACCTCCCCCTTCCCCAAGTCATTGGAGGTATAATTCCAGTGGAGGCTGGAAGGCATGATGGATGTCTTACAGAGAATCACAGATTTTGAGCTGGGAGGGTTACATGAGAAATCAAGAACCAGAGAAACAAGGTAGCAAAAACCCCAGTTATTCAAATTCCAAATCCATTGCTTCTTTCTTTAGGGCATATGATTTTGCACTTGGCTTTTGACTTTAGATGGGGTCATCTCTGAGGTCCCCTCCTTACTCTAGTGTTCTATGATTCTTACATTTTAAGTGAGAAGACCTAATATTTATTGACCACCCACTATGTGCAAAACATTGTTCTAAGCACTTGAGGATTATAAAGATGAGTAACTTAGGAGAATTTGCAATTTAGCAATCTCCTATGATTTGTTAACACATTTCAGTTTTCTAAGACTTTGTTATTATTATTGGTTGAGACCTGTTATTTCATCACTTTCTACCATGCAGATTGGCAACTCATCTGTAATTTAGAAATTGTCTCAGGCACTAAGAAGTTAAGTGACTTGCTCAGGGTCATAGAGTTAAGATGTGTCAGAGACAGAACTTGAAACTAGAACGTTCCAGCTCCAAGGCTGGCCCTCTATCTGCTATGCAAAGTTGCCTTTTCTCCATAGGCGTAAGAATACTTTAAAGAGTTATTACATATTATGAATTACTAAGTATTAAGAATACTTTAAAGATACATTATGGAAATGTTTTGCATGACTTTATGACTTTTTTTTTACATGCGTAATCAAATTGCTTGCCTTCTCAAGCAGCAGGGGGAAGGTAGAAGGGTGAGAATTTGGAATGGAAAATTTAAGAAAAAATGAATGTTAAGTTTTTTAAACTTGTAACTGGGAAATTGTTGTTATTTCAACCATGACCCCGTTTGGAGTTTTCTTGGCTGAGGTACTAGAGAGGTTTGCCATTTCCTTCTCCAACTCATCCTATAGATGAGGAAACTAAGGCAAATAGGGTGAGGTGACTTGCCCAGGGTCACACAGCTAGGACGTGTCTGAGGCCAGATTTGAAGTCAGGAAGATGAGTCTTCCTGACTCCAGGCCCAGTACTCTATCCACTGTACCACCTACTAATTAGGAAACAGTTAGTGAAATAAATAAAAATATATATTTTTTCATGATATAAATTTATTTATTTAACTTTTAACATTCATTTTCACAAAATTTTGGGTTCCAAATTTTCTCCCCTTTTATCCCCTCCCCTCACCCCAAAACACCGAGCATTCTAATTTCCCCTATCACCAATCTGCCCTCTCTTCTATCATCCCTCCCTTCTCTTGTCCCCATCTTCTCTTTTGTGCTGTAGGGCCAGATGACTTTCTATTCCCCATTAACTGTATTTCTTATTTCCTAGTAGCAAGAACAAAACTTGACAGTTGTTCCTAAAACTTTGAGTTCCAAGTTCTCCCCATCCCTCCCTCCCCACCCATTCCTTTTGGGAAGGCAGGCAATTCAGTATAGGCCATATCTGTGTAGTTTTGCAAATGACTTCGATAATAGTTGTGTTGTGTAAGACTAACTATATTTCCCTCCATCCTATTCTGCCCCCCATTGTTTCTATTCTCTCTTTTGATCCTATCCCTCCCCGTGTTGACTTCAAATTGCTCCCTCCTCCCATTGCCCTCCCTTTCATCATCCCCCTCCACCCTGTTTATCTCCTTCTCCCCCACTTTCCTGTATTGTAAGATAGATTTTCATACCAAAATGAGTGTGCATTTTATTCCTTCCTTTAGTTGAATGATGAGAGTAAACTTCATATATTTTTCCTCAGCTCTCCTCTTTTTTTTCCCTCCACTAAAAAGTCTCCTGCTTGCCTTTTCTATGAGAGATAATTTTCCCCATTCCATTTCACCCTCTCTCCTCCTACTACATTTCTCTCTCACTGTTTACCTTAATTTTTTAAAGATATGATCCCATCCTATTCAATTCACTCCGTGCTCTCTGTCTCTGTGTGTGCGTGCATGTGTGTATGTGTGTGTGTGCACACATGTGTGTACCTGTGTGTGTATGTGTGTGTGTAATCCCACCAACTACCCAGATACTGAAAAGTTACAAGAGTTACAAATACTGTCTTTCCATGTAGGAATGGAAACAGTTCAACTTTGGTAAGTCCCTTATGACTTCTCTTTGCTGTTTACTTTTTCATGCTTCTTCTCATTCTTGTGTTTGAAAGTCAAATTTTCTTTTCAGCTCTGGTCTTTTCATCAAGAATGCTTGAAAGTCCTCTGTTTCATTGAAAGACCATTTTTTCCCCTGAAGTATTACACTCAGTTTTGCTGGGTAGGTGATTCTTGGTTTGAGTCCTAGTTCCTTTGACTTCTGGAGTATCCTATTCCATGCCCTTTGATCCCTTAATGTAGAAGCTGCTAGATCTTGTGTTATCCTGATTGTATTTCCACAATACTGGAATTCTTTCTTTCTAACTGCTTGCATATTTTCTCCTTGATCTGGGAATTCTGGAATTTGGCCGCAATGTTCCTAGGAGTTTCTCTTTTTGGATCTCTTTCAGGCGGTGATCGATGGATTCCTTGAATACTTATTTTGCCCTCTGGTTCTGGAATATCAGGGCAGTTTTCCTTGATAATTTCATGAAAGATTATGTCTAGGCTCTTTTTTTGATCATGGCTTTCAGGTCGTCCCATAATTTTTAAATTGTCTCTCCTGGATCTATTTTCCGGGTCAGTTGTTTTTCCAATGAGATATTTCACATTCTCTTCCATTTTTTCATTCTTTTGGTTTTGTTTTGTGATTTCTTGGTTTCTCATAAAGTCATTAGCCTGCATCTGTTCCATTCTAATCTTGAGAGAACTATTCTCTTCAGTGAGCTTTTGAACCTCTTTTTCCATTTGGCTAATTGTGCTTTTGAAAGCATTCTTCTCCTCATTGGCTTTTTGAACCTCTTTTGCCAATTGAGTTAGCCTATTTTTCAAGGTTTTATTTTCTTCAGCATTTTTGTGGGTCTCCTTTAGCAAGGTATTGACCCATCTTTCATGCTTTTCTTGCATATCTCTCATTTCTCTTCCCAATTTTTCCTCTACCTGTCTAACTTGATTTTTAAAATCCTTTTTGAGCTCTTCCATGGCCTGAGCCCATTGGATATCTATTTCAGATGTTTGAGATACAGAGGCCTTGACTTCTATGTCTTTCCCTGATGGTAAGCATTGTTCTTCCTCATCTGAAAGGAAGGGAGGAGATATCTGTTCACCAAGAAAGTAGCCTTCTACGGTCTTATTTTTTTTCCCTTTTCTGGGCATTTTCCCAGCCAGTTACTTGACTTCTGACATTCCTCTCCACCCCTGCCTAGATCCACCCAGCTAGTGCTTGGGGTCTGAGATTCAAATGCTGCTCCCCAGCCTCAGAGCTTTCAGCGGGGGGTGGGGGGATGGGTCTGCTATTCAGGGTATGATTAAATTCAGGTGCTCAAGTTGGGGCAGGGCCGCCTCCCAGGCTCAGGGGGTTTATGCGGAGATCTTCAGTAATGGTCCCAAGGTCCTGTCTGCTTCGGGAGCCCCTGTTCACCTCTTCCCCTGCTGCTTCCTTCCGAGGGGGCCTGAATTATGGAGACACCCTGCTCCCCTCTTGGCCAGCCCAGAAGGCTCTCTCACTGACCTGTAATGCCTGTGGGTGGAAGGACCTTTGTGGCCGCCAGAGATTCTGTCCCTGAAGGCTGCTCGAATCTGCTCCTCTTGGGGCTGTGTGGCCAGGGCAGTGCTGCTCTGGTCTGGGGTGCAAACGGACCTTTGGTGCCAGTTTTTTGGGGCTCTCTGGAACAGAAATCTTCTCCACTCCATTGTTGAGTGGCTTTCACTGCTCCAGAACCTGTTGGAAGTTCTTTTTACAGGTAATTTATGGGCTGTGTGTTTGGAGGTAGCATATGTGAATCTTTCTACTCTGCCATCTTGGCTCCTCTAAATAAAAATATATTGGAAAAATGATCATTGGCTTTTAAATTAGCAGGGAAATTAGAAATCACCTAGTTTAATCTCATTTTATAGATGCTAGTAGCTCTCCCAATTTTTTTACCTTGTATTTAGTTTTTATGTATATTTCTATACATATTTATTGTATATGTGAATGTATTTTCTTCTATCATAGAAAGTTAGCTCATTGCGGGCAGGAATTGTTTCAGTTTTGTCTTTACCCATGGTGGCTAGCATAGTGATGAAACAGGTTCTTAGTAAGTGTCTTGATCGATTAATGACAAAACTGAGGACTGATGAAAGGAAATAACTTGGCCAAAGTCACACAAGATAGTGGTGCAGCCAGAATTCTGACTTCCAGGTTTTCTGACTCCAGGTTCAGCAATGCTTCCCTTGCCCACCCCCACTCCCATTCTACCACCTGCTTAACCCTCTCTTGCTCCAAACTGGCAGAGAATTTATCTCGGGGCTATTCTCAGGATCAGCTGCTTTCCATCAGTGAGTTTTCTGTCTCTACATAGGCTTGGCTGCTTGACTCTGCTGATGTCAGCTTCTTGTGGGCAGAGGACAGTTCACTTTGTCTCTAGAGTCCCAAATGGTTTGCTTTGCAGGTATTTGACCATTGTTGCTATAGTGGTTTTGGATTCTGTGGGTAGAGGTAGCAGGTGGCCATCAGCAACACTGTCATTTTAAAGGGTGAATTGTTTCCCAGCATCCTCGTGTTCCTATGTGATAGTAGAGGAGTAATATGGGATGAGTCTTTCTTCCTGTCTATTTTTTGTTTGGGCAGCAAGGTGGGCTTTGGGATGGGGAAAAAAATCAATCTCAATGATCCTGACTCTCAAAAGAAAAAGAAAATCTACCCATCAAAGTGAACAGGGTTATGACCATATCTATCACATGCAAGCATTTATATCCCCCTTTGCTTGGTCAGCTGCAGAGTTATACTGGACTATTTATTTCTCAGTGACATCAAGAGTCCCAGGGAACACAAACTACTCTGAGGCCCAACAGCTGGAATGTGTAAACCATGTTTCTGGTTTTCTCACTTTCTTTTTTCACAAACAAAGAGAAATAAAGAGGCCCAAATAGCAACCTTAACACTTGGGCCTGGAGGATCACAGCTACCTTGTCATCACTCTTGGAAGACTCAGTAAGGACAGAACTTGTAGCACTTCACAAGGAGATTGGACAGGATTTTTGTTTTAGTTACATTTTTTATAGAATGAGAATTAGAGGAAGAGGAAGGAGAGAGAGGAATATCTCCAAGAAAACGAAGCGAAAACCCATTTATTTTACTGAACAAATTGTGTTACATGAATGGAACAATGTTGTTGGGCTTTTAAAAATGATTAATTTGAGGAACTCAGAGAAATATTAGAACTCTAGGCAGCATAGTGCAGTGGGAAGAGTTATGTGCTAGAATTCAGGAAAACCTGAGTCTGAGTCTTAAACCTCAGATACTTACTATGTGGCTAGGTAAGTGGCAACCAATGTGTGCCTCAGGTTCCCTATCTGTGAGATGTAGAGTTATACTCAGTGACCTCTAAGTTCTTTTCTAGCTCTGAATCCATGATCATATTATTTACAATATAAACGAAAAGAACACTAAAAAAAGTTGAGGCTGTGATGATCAAGATCAGTTTTGGCTGAGGGGAAGGAATGAAGATGGCATTTCTTTCTTTCTTCCTTTCTTTTTTTTTTTCCAGGAGAGGTTGGGAACCATGTATATGGAATTAAAATACATACGACCACTTTAGGGGGTACATTAGGTCACTTAAGGTGGTCCATTATTTATAAGATTCCGAACTTAGCTGTTCAGAATCTGTTGAGTCTGTGACAATAAGGCCACACAGAGACAGTTCCAGATGCATTTGTGATGGGATACTTGTTCTGAGACTTTGTCTTGTCTGCCTTTAAGTATTTTAAAAGCACAGCTATAAGAAGGTATTGCCAGACTTTCCTTGATCCCATTTGGGGTTTTTTTTTAGCAAAGATACTGGAGTAGTTCCCCATTTCCTTCTCTTGTTCATTTTACACATGAGGAAACTGAGGCAAACAGAGTTATGGGATTTTCCCAGTGTCACGCAGATAGTCTGAGGCAAGATTTGAACTTAAGTCTTCCTGAATTTAGGCCTGGTGCTCTTTCCACTGTGCCACCTAGATGCTCCATTGTCATTATCAAAATATTTTATGATAGTATAGTGATAGTTCCATGACCAAATAGTATTCATTTGAGTGACCATTGAAATAAACATATTTTGTTATTATGCAGTTGTTTTCAGTCATATCCAAATCTTCTTCACTTCCTTTGGGGTTTTCTTGGCAGAGATATTGGAGTAGTTTGACGCTTCCTTCCAAGGTTACATAGGTAGCAAATATCTGAGACTGGATTTGATTTCATATTTTCCTGACTCTAGGACCAGCCCTCTATGCACTGTACCATCTAACTGTCTTCTTATATATTTTGGAGTTACACTCGAAAAAAAGCAAACTAAAACCTAAAAATCCAACTTAGAAGGCCAAACTGTAGGTTTGAATTCAATTCAATTTAGTAAGCATTTATTAAGCATGTACCTGTGTGCCAGGAATTGTGCTAGCCCTTGGGAAGGCAAAAAGAAAACCATTCCTCCCTTGCCAGGAGATTACAATCTAGTATTGTCATCCTGGCTGGATCCTGAAAAGTTAAAATGAAGAGAAGGTAAAAAAGTTGTTTGAAATGGCAACTGTTTCTCTACCAGAGGTGTGGTCTTGCCTGAGACAAGGGGCAGAGGACCTTCTGGCCCCAGAGCTGAGCTGGAGACTTCTGGGAGTACAAGTAGAAAGAAGGATGTTAGAGAGTGTGCTTGGTAGAGAAATTTAAAGAAAGAATTCAGGAGATGCTGATTGAAATAGGCCACTGGGAAATTGAGTAAGGACCTGAAGACCCAAACCAAGAAGGCTAGTCATAGAACTCCTGTGAACAAAATCTTCTGCAGGGGTGGGGAACCTGCAGCATCTGAGGGCATATGTGGCCTTCTAGATCCTTGAGTGTGGTTTTTTTATTGAGTCCAAGTTTTACAGAACAAATCTTTTTATTCAGGGGATCTGTTCTTTGAAGTTTGGATTCAGCCAAAGGGTCACACTTGAGGACCTAGAGGTCCACACATGGCCTTAAAGCTGCAGGTTCCCTGCCCATAGTCCTACCTCCATTAATTTACAGTTGAGATAACTGAGTGCCAGATTCTGGCACTGAGTATCCTATCCTAGGTCACACAAGTCGTAAGCTTTGGAGACAGAATTTGAAACCAGTTCCTGTGCTGCCAGAGCCAGTGAGTGCTCTTTCCATTATATCATTTTATTTCTACACTTCCCCTTTTAGGGAGCAGCCTCCATTTTTCTTGAGAACTTGATCTAGGTTTCTAGACAAAATTAGTATAGATAAACAAGGACAATGATGGCAAGGACCAAGACTAAGGGAAGTGCCTACTGACAGAAAGCGGTATTATTGGATGTTTTACTTTTTTTTCTTTTTTTGCCAAAGTGGTTAGTTAATGATCAACTATGTATTTGTGGTTTTAGGAGCCTATGACTTACTGATCATGATATCCCTATGATTCTACCGATAATATTCATGGATTGCCGTAGCTGGAAAGAATTTTTCTCTTTGAGGGCTGCCTTTTGGTGGTGAGCCTCTGTAGACTTAGGGAAGCTAGCCTTCAGATGACAGCCCATCACCAGGACTTCACTGTGAATGTTCTGTTTTTGTGGTATCTGAAGAATTCTAGTCTGCTAGGTGTTACAGTGAATAAAGTGCCAGCCCTGGATGCTCTTCCTGAGTTAAAATCCAGCCACACTATCTGTGTGCCCTGGGTAAGTCACTTTACTCTGTTTGCCTCAGTTTCTTCATCTGCAAAGGAGATGGAAAAGGAAATGGCAAACCACTCTAATATCTCTGTGAAGAAAACCACAAATGGGGTTACAAAGAATTGGGCATGACTGAAAGTGATTGAACAACAAATAGTTTAACCATTGCTTACCATAGTGTCTAGTAGGTGCCTAATAAATGTTTAATGATTATTTGATTAACCTTCAAGAACCTATCGTTGGGAGGAAACAGTTAGATGGTTGGGTCAGCATGGCTGGACAATGAACCAAACCAGGGGAGGAAGCTTCTGAATTGGCACGATTAAAAATCCATTGATTATTTGAACAGTATCAGAGAGATATGGATGGATGGGAGTCATATCTGAATTCTAGTTTTACAGGACCTACATTAAAAAGAAACAGGGTAAATAAAAAGTGGGCCAGAGTAGTGTTACATATTTAGAAAATATACTCGTGTGAAAAATTGAGTAAGGGTGAACAAAGGCAAAACCAAAAGTGATATTGTCATTAGAGTATAGTGCAGACCACTTGGACGGAAGGAGGAAGCAAATAGTCTGGGAATTACACCACAGGGCTGGTACCAGATAGCTTCCGTGGCTTCCTCTCAGCCCCAAACAGAGTTTAGCAATTTGGTTTCATGATAATTTCATTGTTTAGAAAGGGCAATGAAGAGAATCACCGTTTCGGACCTGATTGTCACCAATAAGGAAGCACTAGTTGCTAAAGTGAAAAGAATGGGAAATTTGTAGGGAAGTAACCATTCCATTTTAGAATTTGCAATAATAAGAAGAAACCATGACATAGCCTGAAGTATGTCCCACGTTTTTGGGAAAGCAGAAGTCAAAAGACTCAGAAATGGTAAGTAGGACTCCATGGTCAAAAAATTCTCCAGAATTCAGTCCAGGATGGGTGAGAAGGTTTCAAGAATGAAACTGTGAAAGCATGAAAAGAAGTGGTTCTAACAAAGTGAAAAAGAGGGAGTCGTCTAAGGAGATTGTTGTGGATAAACAGGGAACTTGTTCACTCATTTGATTTTAAAAAGACATGTACTCAAGATAAAAGCAAGAATATATGATAGAGAATAAATAATAAGGCATGGTGTGAAGTGTCAGGAATGTTAAAACTCATAATGACTTGAGGATGGTTAGGGATGACACAAATGGATTTTTCGCTATATTTGGTAAAGGGGAGATTGATATCAAAGAAAGGATGGGATAATACTAATGAATAATGGATATAAGGTAGAATAATTTAATTTTTCTTTTTCTTTTCTCTGCTAAGGAGAATAATCTTTAGATTGGAAAGACCAGAACAGAAATGGTTATTTGGAACTTGAGATCAGTAGAAAGTTAGTACCAAGGGCCACAGATTTAGATTTGAAAGTGTCTTTAGAGGTCATCTAGTTCAAATCTCTCATTTTATAATGAGAAACCTGAGTCCCAGAGATAATATGACTTGCTTACAGTCACATATTGAAATGCCCAGCGTCAGGATTCTAGGTCAGGACTTCCGATTCAGATCCCACCATTCTTTTCCCTGGACCACATTGACTTGATGAATTCAAGTCAATGAACCCAGATGAATTATATCCAAGAGCACTGTTTTGAGTGACAGATGTGACTACTGAGCTTCTGTCAATAACTTTAAAGGACTGTGGAGAATGGAAGAAATGCCACAGGATTAGAGAAGGGCAAATGGATCCCAGTTTTCAAGAAAAAGGAGAGAACAAAATTCAAGGTATAGGACAAGGATCTTAGTTTAGGCTTCTGGGAAAATTCTATAATATTTATTGAGATTTTTAGTGAATGTCTTGAAAAGGAAGTTATCACAGAATCAGCATGTCTTCAACAAGAACAGATCATGTCAGTTCTTGGCATAATCATTATCCTCATTTTCTTTTTTGACAGGGTTAGTGAATATTAGATAACAGGGGAATGCTATAGATTTAGTTTACTTAAATTTAAGTAAAGCACTTAAGAAAATATTTCATGCCATCTTTGTGGACAAGACAGAGAGCTGACAGTTAGATGATCATATAGATAGATGACTTCAAAATTGGTTGAATGAGCAGAATCAAAGAGTGATTATTAATGGTTTGATATCTAATTGGAAGGAGATTTCCAGTGGAATATCTTATATAGCTATACTTACTTTACCCTTAATAGTTTTATAAATAACTTGGATAAGGGTATAGATCACCTGTTTATCAAAATTGCAGATTTTATGTATCTAGGGAGATTCGTTGTTTTTGTTCAACCATGTCTCCCTCTTTGTAACCCTGTGGACTGTAGCATAACAGGCTCTTCTATTTCTACTATCTCCCAAAGTCTGTTCAAGCTCATGGTTATTGCTTCCATGACACTGTCTATCCATCTCATGCTCTGCTATGTTCTTCTCCTTTTGCCTTCAATCTTTCCCAATATGAGGGTCATTCCCAATGAGTCCTGTATTCTCATTTTGTGGCCAAAGTATTTAAGTTTAGTTTTAGCATTTGACCTTCCAGTGAATAGTCTGAATTATCTTCTTTAAGTATTGACTGATTTGACCTTCTTGCTGTCCAAGGGACTCTGAAAAGTCCTCTCTAGCACCACCACTTGAAAGTGTCAATTCTGCAGGTCTCAGTTTTCCTTATAGCTCAAATCTCACAGCCATATATTGCTATTAGAAAAACCACAGCTTTGACTATATGGACTTTTGCCAACAAGGTCTCTGCTATTTAGTATGTTGTCCAGATATGCCATAGCTTTCCTTCCAAGGAGCAAATATCTTTTAATTTCATAGCTGAAGTTGCTGTCTGCAGTGATCTTTGAGTCCAAGAATACAAGATCTGATACAGCTTCCATTTCTTTTCCCTCTATTTGCCAGGAAGTGATGGGACCAGTTGCCATATTTTTTTAAAAATAATATTAAACTTCAAGTCAGTTTTTGCACCCTCTTTTTTCACCTTCATCCAGAAGATGCTTCTTAATTCTTCTTCACTTTCTGCCATTAGAGTGGTATCATTTGTGTATCTGAGATTGTTGATATTTCTCCCAGCAATCTTTGTTCTAGATTTTAATTCATTTAGCTTGGCATTTCACAAAATGTACTCTGCATATAAGTTAAATAGATAAGATGACAACATATAGCCTCCTTTTCCAAATTTAAACCAATCAGTTGTTCCATGTTTGATTCTGTTACTTCTCGACCCACACCCAGGTTCCTCAGGAATCAAGTGAGATGACCTGGTATTCCCTTCTCTTTGAGAACTTGTTACATTTTGTTGTGATCCACACAGTCAAAAGCTTTAGTGTTGTCAATAATGTAGAAGCAGATATTTTTCTGGAACCTCCCTTGCTTTCTCCTTAATTGCCAATTTGGTTTTTAGTTCCTCTGTCTTTTCAAAACCAGCCTGCTCTTCGGACAATTATTGGTTCATATATTGCTGAAGCTCAGCTTGCAGAATCTTAAGTGTGACCTTGCTGGTATGTGAAATGAGAGCGGTTGTTCAGTAATTTGAACATTCCTTGGCACTACCCTTTAAGATTAGGATGTAAATTTATCTTTTCCAATCCAGTGGTCATTGTTGAGTTTTCCAAATTTGCTGGCTTCTTGAGTACAACACTTTAACAGCACTATCTTTTAGGATTTGAAATAGTTCAGGTAGGATTCCATCACCTCCGCTAGCCTTACTGTTAGCCGTGCTTCCTAAGATCCACTTGACTTCACTCTCTGGATGTTTGTCTCTAGAGCAGTAACCATACTACTATGGTTATTGGTGATGTTAAGGTCTTTCTTGTATAGTTCTTCTGTATATTCTTTCCATCTCTTCTTAATCTCTTCTGCTTCTCTTAGGTCTCTACTATTTTTATCTTTTATCATGCCCATTTTTACATGAAATATTTCTGTGATATCTCTAATTTTCTGTCTAGGGAAGATAGCTAACATATTAGACAACAGTCAGGATTTAAAGCAAAGACTAAAATGTTGAACTAAATTTAATGAGATGAAATTGAGTAAAAACAAATGTCAGGTTTTATCCTTTGACTCAAAAATGAACTTCCCAACTATAAAATTGCAGAATTTTAAGGAAATTTAATATCTAGAGAGTGACTAGAGGAGGGTAATTAGAATAATGAAAGTCCTTGATATTATGCCATATGAGGGTCAGTTGAATGAGCTCAGTTGTTTAGCCTGGAGAACATTTTAGGGGGGCATGAAAGCTGTGCTTGGACTCATTCTGCTTGGCCCCAGGGGGCAGAATTAGGAGCAATGGATGGTTGCTGTAAAGGGTTAGATTTAGACTTGATGCAAGGAAAACCTTGCTAGTTTCTAGAACTCTCCCAAATGAAATGAACTCTGGTAGCTTGTGAGAATCAAATACCTCTTTGGAGCTATTTGAACAAAAGGTGGATGATCATTTGTCAAGGATGTTGTAGAAAGGAGAGGATACTTGATCAGGTAGGAGTTGGAATACATAATTTTTTGAATTTCTTTTCAATTCTTAATTTGCTCATTTTGTAAATGAGGAAATGGAGGCTCAGAGAGGAGAAAATGACTTGGTCATGATCATAAGGTAGCAAGGAAAATAGCCATGATTTGAACCTGCATATTCTGTGTTCTGTCCACTATGTGATAGGACAGTTGATTTTATAATATCTTTGAAGACTGAAGAGTATGTTCTTTAACTCTTGGACAAACAGCACGATGTAATGAAAAGAATTTTGAAGCTGAAGTAATGAAACCTATTCTAACACTTACTAGTTGTGTGACTCTGGGCAATTCACAATCCCCATAACCCTGTAAAATGAGGATATTAAGGTTTGCACTATCAACCTTTCAGTAGGTCATTAAGGGGAAAATTTTTTGTAAAGCAATAAAACATTATATAACTATGAATGAATGATTAGATGCAGTAATTAACAGTGAACAACACTGATGACTACAAAAGGACCCATAAGCTTCTGTCCTGCCCTAAGTCAGGCAATACGTATCTAGTTCTAGTTCATCTCCATTTTTCAGAGCAATACTGGATTACCATTTTCTAGAGTTCTCCTTAGATTTCCAACTTTAACCCTCACACTGGCGGTCCCTGCTGCTTTAATTAACCTATGTAGTATCATGTCTACCCCCATTCCCAATCTTCTCTCCCCCTTATCCTGACTTGTCCTTTTCTCTCACATACTTGGGTATGATATTTTTTATCCATTCTTTATTTCCCTTCCAATGAGTAAACTGGCCAATAGGAAAATACTATCTTAGTTGAAAAGTTGTTTTGTTCTATCTATATGTTTATCTCTTAATCTACTCAAGGGGAGAAAAAGGAAGATTCTCTTGGAAATTAAAAAAAAACAGACTCACACAACATTTTATCCTATCTCCTTTATTATTATCTAACACACTCTAACACACCTTCTGCAATATCAACAACTGAATTTTGTCTTCTTCGGCAATGAAGGACGAACAGACATCAACAACTGAATAAGTCCTTTCTCTACCCACTTCTCAGTCATCATTCTCAGAGATTTTTCCATTGATGATGAAGATGAGCTGTCCTCAATTGTTTCTTGAATAACCTCTTTTAAATTTCATCAATCTAATTCAACTAAACAAGCATTTATTTAGTGACTAGTGTGTTATGGACTCAATGCTAGGTTCTGAGAATACAAAGGCAAAAATGAAAAAGTCCCTACCTCAAGAAGCTTATATTCTATTGGAACAAAGCAGTATGCACCTAAATACAGAATATATAGAAAGTAATTTCTGGGTTGAGGGGCATTAACAATTGGAATGAGGTTCAACATATGCTTCCTCTGGGAAGTGGTGCTTGAAATGACTTTTGCATTATCCACCTACAATCAGTACTTATCTAGGATCTTGTCATCACTCAACACTGTTGGCTTTTCATGATCTTAAATTCTTTGACCACAGCTTTCTGATCTTTCTCCACTCCTATCTCTTGTTCCTACTTACCTCCTTATGAATTTCCAACCTTGGGTAAATATTCTATGATTTCTCCCCCACCTACTCATAGGATATCAAACACTGTTGTATCAAGAAGCAAAACCCTCTTCAGTGACTACACTACAAACTTATGCAAATTAATGCCAACTAAACCTTTGCTTCTCTGTTCTTCCTCTCTAGTTGATTCCTCATTGCATTCCTAGAGTAGCTATTTCAAATATTTTCATATTTTTTAAATCCCCAAGCTCTGTCTCTTTATGCTGGACAGAACTCTAGTTCTATCTTTCTCTTCCTTTTACTGTCAAATTTCTCCTAAAATTAGTGCGTACTCATTATTTTCTCTTCTTTACAATCAAATCTTTCCTCAACCTCTTGGATTTGGTTTCTGCCTCAGTAGCTCTGCAGAAACTACCTTTTTTTTTTTGATGACCCACAATGACCACCTCATCACTAAATCCAGTTGCTTTTTCTGAGTCTTCATGCTACCATTTTTGCAGTCCTTGACAAGATTAACTGTGGTTAACACATTGTAGTAGAGAAGGAAAATCATTGTTTCTGGGGTCAGAGGTTATGGAATCAAATCCTGCCTCTGATGCTACCTATGTATGTGGTGTCAGGCAAGTCATTTGACCTTTTTGGTTCTCAGTTTCCTCATCTGTAAAATAAGGGGGTTGGACTAATTGATCTTTGAATTTCTTCCTGGCTTGATATTGATGATGAAGATCACTCTCACTTCTTGAAAGTATGTGTTCCCTTCGCTCTTATGATACAATTGTCTTCTCATCAGTCTCCCTGACCCTCTGAATCTATATTCGAAGCCGTAGAGGACCTAAGCCTTTCAGTTCCGGAATTCCTACCGTGAAGCTTCACTATTTTGACTGTTTAATATTTCATGAGCCTGCTATATTTAGGCATTCCTAAACATGATTTACTTTATTCTCTGGTCATCTTTGTTACAGGTGACCTATGCTCACAGCTATGCCATGAGCTCCCTGGCCCTCCATTTCCCCCACTCTCCAGTTCTAGAAATCAATAAAGTCCATCTGTCATTGCTAATAAAAAAGGAAATGTCCTGACAGGACCCTAGTCAGCAGCCCTGGAGAATAAACAGTTCACACAGGGTCAGGATTTTCAGTTGGAGAGGAGGGCGCAAATATTGGTCATTAGGAGGACAAGGCCTGTGGACTGTCAACATCAGAGAACTACATTTCTTAGTCCAGATTTCATTTCCCACAAATATTGGCAGAGTGGAAAGTGAAAAGACTTTCTTTAAGCCTCAGTCCAAGTGCCATCTTTCCCAGTCCCTCCAGTCTTTATCATCTTTTGTCTTGTAACTTCTATACATATCTTATATGTATTTTGTATTATGTACATATCATTTCCTTCATTAGAACATTAGACCCTTGAAGCAGAGTTTTTTTTTTCTTTGTATCCTCACCATGTCTAGTATATAGTAAATGTTTAATGAGTGCTTGCTGTATTTCATGGGAGTGGCAATCTGCTTGAGATACATCATTCCTATGCCAGAGTTCTAAGTCCTGGAATTAACAGCTGCTCCAGCATAGCACAACTGACTAACTCACCTACTACATAGACTAGAAGTTGGCATAATGGAATTAATTAAAGGTCTTGGTAGTTGGGTTGGTCAGGTCCGTTTGCTCATATTAGTGGTGAAGAGACAGGAAGAAACATTTGCCAGAATGAACAAAAGTATTCACCTTTTCTTCTGTTTTCATCAAAGCTGCAAACTCATCAAGTCCTGCTTTGAAAACTAGGTTTAGATTGAGATGAGGGAATAGGAGAGTGGTAGTAGAGTAGCATCAGAAAGTCTGGCCTGCCCATTTCCTATTCAGAGAACCCAAGGATTCTGGACCAATTCTAACAAGAAAAGGAAATTTCCAAGCTCTTCGTAGTTATCAACACCTGTCACTGTGGTTTGTTGATAGATTGAGATTTTGGTTCCCTTTAGGTAGTCTTGGTTACCAAGACTCATCTTTTTGTCCTGTCCAGCACCAATACCATGCCCTCGGAGTCCTTCAGCTCTCTAGACCAAAGGGACTAGGTGGCACATGTTGACACAGACTGGTCAGATGAGCATCAAATCCTAGAATGAGGAAATGGGGTGGTGATAAGGATGGAAGGGTGATGGGGAGAAAATGGGTGACTTCAACTCAGTGATTTCTACTTTTGTGTTGGACTTCAGTTTATATGCTTTTTAAGGGCTTGATTTACTTTGCTGGTTGCTTATGCCCCTGAGTTACCCAACCATCAGTGCTAATAACATGTAACATGTTCTGGTTGCTTAAGCCCCTGAGTTACCCAACCATCAGTGCTAATAACATGATAGACCTTTCATAGGTTTTTAGCTTAGCTGTGTGGCTGTAACAGTGCCTGGATGAGGGCCTCTTCTGAGTTGGTTCCAGAAGTCACTGAAGTACATCCAATTTACAGTGGCCTGGGGCTTGCCCTTTTTATTCCTGGCTGATCTGGGCTTTCAGCTGCCCTAGACTGACTTTAAGCCTTATGTTCTCCATTGGCACCGATCACAATCAAGATGCATGTTGCTGATCCTACTCCCTTCAAGCCGCCCTCTGGGGGAATGCACATTCTGGTAGGCCAAAGATCTTTTCCCCAGTTCACTCTTCTAGCCCCTTATCAGCATACTAATAGAACACTATTTGTCTCTCTTGCCAAAATGTTTGGGCACCTGGAAGCAACATGATTCTGGAATCTCAATATGGGAAGGTAGTTTGGAGCCTGTCCAGGTCCACTATCATTCTTGAGGCAGGATCAGAAGGGTGGCTGTGTGGCACAGGGGAAAGAGCTCTGATGCTGCAGTTAAAAGACCCGAGTGGCCACTTTAGTAGGAAAGTTGTACATCAGCTTAACATATAGATGAATTTAGATATCTTATATGAATTTAGGGATATTATAGGCTAAATCATATTCTTTTCTATATATGTATTACTTTGATTTGTCATATTTCTTTCTCTTTATTTTTTCCCTTCAGCTTTTAATGCTTACGGGCCAAATCATACTAGGTGGAACAGTAAATAGGGGACCTGAGCCTGGTATCAGGTTCAAATAAAACCTCAGAAGCTTACTAGCTATGTAACTCTGTGCAGGCCACTTAACTGCTGTCTTCCTAGGTTTGTTCAACTGTAAAATGGGGATCATAACATCACCTGCCCCTTCCCCAGGGTTGTTGAGAAGTTCAAACAGATAATATTTATCAAGTACTTAGCTCAATATTTTTCACACAGTAGGTACTTAATAAAAGCTTTTTCTTTCCTCCAATGCGACACTTTTGCCATGTATTCTTTGAGTTTATTTATCTGGGTACATGTTGTCCATCCCTAATTGCCACCCAAGTAGAATATAAGCTCCTTGAGGGAAAACGTCATTTCTTTTTTTTTAATTTTTTAATTTTTTATTTTTACCACAGTTTATAACAGATACAGCAATTCAGACTTTTGGTCAGGTGATACATCTTTTACAGCATTTGCAATATGGACCACAAAAGAATTTTTTTTTTTAAACATTAATCAACTGAGACACAGATAATATTTATGTTGCTAACTTCACAAGCTCTTGACCTAATCGTCTCCACAGTATTACTAAGAATTAAAGGACCCTAACTTAATGTTGTTGGTCTAAAGTCCTATGCCTAATAGCCTAATTTTAGACAACCTCAGATGTTCCCCTATCGATAATCTGTAATTGAATAGATCTGGTATTAAGCTTATAAACCTTTTGACCATAGGAAATTGCCATCAATAGTAAGGACATTGCAGGGATACAATATGTCCCCAACTTCATGTCAGTTGCAGGCAGGATTAGATTGTCCACTTGCATTCAGTCAGGCTTAAAGTCTACCAGGTGTCAGTGGGGAAACTGAGTCAGGAGAATCCCACCTCAGCCCATGCTGAACAGCTGCTCTCCCACCCTTCCCTTGAGATCACCTATGCAGTTCATACCAGCATCTCATCAGCTTACTGGCACCATGGATTGGAGGCTCAGATCACCTTTCTTGCTACCCATACCTGGAGCTGGACTCAGAAGAACAGTCACTTAATAGTCCCATAGCATCTAAAAATGGCAGGTTCCAATAACAACATTTCAAATATGATTATAGTTTCACTTTGGCTAAGGAACATCTTTAGAGGCAAATCTTAAGTGGCTAAAATGTCTTTCTACACATGTTCTAGTTCCTGGTTAAATGGCAATCATAAAATCAAACTTACCATTAAAACCTTGACTTTTCCATCAATGCCAAATTTTACCTGAGGTTACCTTCCTCTAGGAAATTTAGACTGAAATTCTTTGCTCCAGACTAAAGATGTCATTGATTTATTCTCAGTAATTAATTCAGTCTATTGTTTTAATACTAATTGCTTTTACCTCATTATGTAACATGTCCAATTTTTCTCCCCATCCCTCCCCTCCCCCTGTTTCCTAATACCTTGCATTCTGATTACTCCTTCCCTCAATGTACCCTCCCCTCCATCACACTCCACCCCTCTCCTATCCCCATCTTCTCTCTTTTCGTGCAGGGCAAGATGAATTTCCATACCCCTATCCCTGTAGTTCTTATTTCCCAATTATATGCAATAAAAATTCTCAACATTCGTTTCCAATACTTTGAATTCCAACTTCTCTCCCCCCCCCAGCCCCATTGAGAAGGGAAGCAATTCAATACAGATTAAATATGTGTTGTTTTACACAAGACTTTCATAGTAATCATGTTGTGTAATACTAATTATATTGCCCTCTGACCTACCCTATCCCCCCTTATTCCCCCCCACCACAATTGACCTTGTCCTTTCTCGAAAGTGTTTATTTCTAGTGATTCCCTTCTCCCATTTGTCCTCCCTTCTAACATTCCACTCGCTCCACTTGTCGCCTCCTCTCCTACTTTCCTGTGGGGTATATAAATTTTCATATCATAATTTAGTGATCATGTTATTCCCTCCTTCAGCCACACGTGGGGAGAGCAGCTTTATTCCACCCCCCTCCCCTACGTCATTTCTTTTTTGTTTTCTATATATACTGACTAAATATATCTTCTGGTTTATAGCAAGAATTCAAAAAGGTTTGTGGAATTCAGTCAGCAGTTGGTCAGCAAACATGTATTAATTAGATGCCTACTATGGTCCATCCCCCGTGCCAAGCTTTGGGGATACAGCGGATGCAAAGAAAGACAAAGCTCAGTTCTGGCTCTCATGGAGCTCATCATCTAATAGAGAAGATAACATGAAAAGAAATACATAGAAACAAAATGTATGCAGGATAAGCTGGAGATAATTAACAGAGGGAAGGTAATAATGTTAAAAGGGATTAGGAAAGGTTTCTTGTAGGTATGATTTTAGCTGAGACTTTAAGGAAGTCAGGGAAACCAGGAGGCAAAGAGGAAGAGCATTCCAGGGATGGGGTTCAGCCCTCAAAAATACCCAAAGTAGGTAGATGAAGTGTTTTATATGAGGGATAGCAGGGAGACCAGTGTCATTGGATGGGAGAGTAAGTAGAATGCCTTTTTAGTGCAAAGATGTGGCAAGAACAAAAGGTACAAAGCATTATCCCACAATGCTTGGAGGTATACTCTCCTATACCAGCTTGATCCTTGGAGAGAGTGGGTTCAAACTTAAGCAGTTTCTATAGAGCAATCACTTCAAGTTCACTTCCAAATTTGGTGATGAATCAGAGCAGTTCCCTATTTTGCATCAGACAGGTTGCTCAATTGTTTGCTATTACCATGTGACTTCTAGAAAATCCTGCCTTAGACTCTGATTCCTAGACTTCTGTTGTCTTGTACATATATGAATGACCTGAAAGCCACAACTTTTTTTTTTTGTCATTGCATTGCAGTCAGCTCTTCCAATAGCATAAATTTCTAGGAGTTGTAATCAGAGAAGAGAGTTTGGATCTCTGCAAATGTATTTCCACACACATAGAGAAAGATTTTTTCAGGAAGGTATTTTGCCCTTATTTTGATTGGCACTGAAATTGTAGAATTAATATTGCTTGAACTTTGCAGGCTTAATGACGCTTAGCAACAACATTTATATTTGCAAAGAGTTAGTTTAATATCAGTCGGTCTATATAAAATTTGTAGATTGAAGTTTTCTCCCTTAATTTTCATTTGGATTGGCAATTTCCATTCATCTCTAATATGACTGCTCAAATTGATATTTGTTTAGCACTGATATAATACTGTATATTTAGAGACTTAATGATCTCCAAGGTAGCTTGTTCTTGAGATAAAGGAATCCTGGATCTGGAGTAGGAGATACCGTTAAATGAACTGTCTTCCTGAAGGTTTTAAACCTCAGAATATATCAGAGGCTTCTCGTAGAGGAATTACTGGGCTGGATAACAGGGTAAAAACTTTTTATGGGATGCTTAGTTCTATCTTTTCTTAGACCTTCCAACTTCTTTATCTTTTCTTCCTTTTCACCCCTTGATTACTCATTGTATTTAACCACTTATTTTGAACAATTGGCAATACCATACCATATTTAGGAGAATTTGTTCTTCCACTTCTCATGGTTCACAGTCCCTGCTGCCCTCACCTCCCCCCACCCCTCCAAGAAATAACTATTTCCGCTGCATCAGGCAATTAGCCATCACCCCACAATCTGTGTGAGGTGGGGCTTTTGCCTTTAGGTTGTTTTGATGTTTCCTTAGCACAGATAAGGCCAAAGTTTAAGGCAAGTGAATTCATCCTCATGCACTTCTCCCACCCTTCCTCTTTCTATGTTCTATCTTTCCATCTTATTTCTTCTCAGGATCATATTTCTCTCAGCTATTCTTCTCTAGACTTAAAAAGGATAATCTCCTGACTCCAAGTGCTAAATGCTGTCATGGAAAGGAGAAAAGATGTATTTGGTTAGAAACTCAGAATCCTAAGGGCCTGAGTTCTGGGCCCCATGGCTTAAAAAATTTATTGATAATTTGGAGAAAATCCGGAGGAGAATAACCAGGAGGGTACAGACTTTTAATCCAAATTTGGGTTTGATATGAGGAAAAACTTCCTTAGAATTTGAGCTGTCTAAAAGTGGAAAGGGTTGCCACAAGAAGATGTGGGTTTCCCCTCCTTGTTGGTCTTCAAGCAGAGGCTGGGTGACATCATTTGTATATATTCCTTTCATTTACGGATTGGGCAAGATGGCAATGGAGATCTCTTCCAGTCGTCAGATGATGTGATTCTGTGATCTGGTCAAAGCTATGCCTGAACCAGAATCCCCTCTGTAATCGTAGCTCCACTGGCCCCATTCCCATCAAGATCTTCCCTAGATTCAACCTCTAGTCATCCCAGGCTACTGACCACTCTCATCCAGATGCTTCCAAGGACCACACCCCCCCCCCCCCACCCTTCCCGCCCCGCTTCCTCCAGACACCCAGACAAGTTGACCACCCTTGGATTCCTCCCTCAGTCTTTTTGTATGTAAGATCCATCTTGTTTCCATGAAAGTGTTCAGATTCCATGTAGCCTACTTATATTAGCATTACAAATGCTTAGATTTCTTAAGAATCTACCCAATATGGTGGATCTTTAATAAACTTTGTTTTACTTTGTCTGAAAGAAGGTTTGGGATGAATTCATTTGGGCAGGACTCGGTTTGTCACTATCTTGGGGTCCCTCACCCCTACACCTTAATAATTTCACTCTAGGAGAGCTCTAATGATTGTAGGATTTTCCCCTACTTCAAATTTTACACCTTCCACTCATTGATCTTTGTTCTTCCCTCTGAGGCTAAGCTGTACAATTCTTCTTGCCCAGGGAAAGTCCTTCAAAGATGTGAAGCTATCTGTGCTGTCCTACCGAAATCTTCTTCAGATTCCAGATCCCCAGTTTCTCCAACCAGTTCTTATATGGTCTGTTTAGAGGCAGCTTAGTAGCACTCTGGATAGAGCATAGGACACAGAGTCAGAAAGACCTAAGTTCAAATCCTGCCCCAGACACTTAGTAGTTGTATGACCCTGGGCAAGTCACTTAACCTCTGTTTGCCTCAGTTTCCTCTACTATGGGTTATTGTGAAGATCAAATGAGTTAACACATGTCAGGCACTTTGAAAACCTTGAAGTCCTATCAAAATGTTAACTATTATATGATAGGAATTTGAGGCCCTTTTCTATTATCTGATCAGCTCGTTCAAGTTAAGGTATTAGAGATTCAATTGTCACTATCGTTTTCAGGAGTATTTACATTTTAAATAAAGCCTGGTTAGAGAGGGCAATGATTTACCCAAAAATATTAATCTCAAATGGTAGAATTTCAGGTACTGTTAATGCCTAGGCAAGGGGCAGACTTTTTAGTCAGTGAACTTTTCTGACCTTCAGCTCCCAAAGGAGACCATTGATTGATGATCTGGCCAGTCAGCCCTGTGTATGGGTCTGTACATAAAGACAGGAGGTGAACAGAGGTGATTTGGATCCTAAGTGAAAGCTAATAAAGGGAACATTTTGAGACATGACAAATTACAGACATCAAAATTCTCATCCCCAAGGGCCTCAGGAAACTGACATCACTGTCCCAAAGCTGTAAATGTAAAACCTTTTATTGCAGAGAAGCAGCAAGGCCTTGTGACTCCATGACTAGCTAGGAGAATGAATGGAGGAAAAGAGAAAGTTTAACTTAGGGATAAATCTAGTCATCCTCACCATTCTTATGAGGCATTCCACATCCTCGAAGGAGAAGAAAGATGGCATTTCATGCTTGTCCAGGGAAAAATCCTTTCTGCAGAGTCTTACAATAGTCCTGCTGTTTATATCTGTTAAGAGCATTGTTTCTCAGGGCAGGAGTTGTGAGCAGAAGCAACAGCAAATGTGGTGGTGATGATGTCAGTGGTAGTAGAAGGAGAGTCCCAAAGACCTGGGTTTGAATCTTGTCAGGGACATTTAATACTAGCTACGTGGCTAAGAGAGACTGGGTGAATCATGTCATCTCTCTGAGATTCTGTTTCCTCATGTATAAAATAAGGTGGTTGTACTTTATGACCTCAGGTCCTCTTTAGTTCTAAATCTATGATCCTCTGATTATCACAAATCAGGAGCAGAACTTGAACCCTAATCTTCCTGACTCTAAAATTGACTTTCTACCCACTATGGCTCATTGCCTCTCAATGACTATGATGGAGAAGAATGATTAGAACTGTCACAATAAGGAAAATTAGTAACAGCAGCTTCTTAAATTTATATGACACTTGACTTTCATAACAGTTATCTAATTCAAGTCTCATTCAAGATAAATGTCAGTTGGTTGGGTGTTTTAAAGAAAAGGAACCACAGATTGGACAAAATTGTGACTTGCTCAAAGTCATACAACTAGTAAATGACAGTCATTTCTCAATTTTTCAAGCCAGAAAAAACCCCTGATTTTTTCCCCTCTTTATTGGATGGCCTCATAAATCACTTCTTATTAACCCATTCTACAGATTTGTCTCCTCCCTAACCCTTTACTTGAGACAGGCTATATTCATCAATCAAGCAATCAATAAGCATTTATTAAGTGCCTACCATTTTTGAGGTGGTATGATAAGTGCTAGAAATAGAAAAACAAAAGTGAAATGGATCCTGCCCTCAAAGAGCTTATATTGTATCAGAGGAGATAACATGTATGTATATAAATGCACACAGAATATATTAAAAATAAATGCCAAGATTGTTTTGGAAGAAGGCACTATCTGCTGGAGGAGGGAATGAGGTAAGACTTCCTCTAGAAGATGGTGCCTGAGCTGAGTCTGGAAGGAAGGAAGGAATTCTAATTAAGCAACAAGCACTTGCTAAGCACCAACTATGTGACTGGCACTATACTAAGCACTCAGGGTACAAGATAAAAATAAATTTGTCCCTGCCTTCAGGGAGTTTATAGTCCAAGGGGAGACACCATGTACATGTAGAAGTATGTATAATGTATGCACAAAGCAGATACAAGGCAGTCGTGTATGGGGAGGCATTAATAGCTGGTGGAATCAGGACATTCTGCAGAAAGTGGTGTATTAATAGAATCTTGAAGGAAACCTGAGACTATAAGATGAGAAGAGAGAACGTTCTAGCATGGGCTAACCCAAAGGCACAGAGATGAGGGATGGCGAGTCAGGTGTGAGGAATAGGAAGAAAGCTAATTTTACTAGACCATCAATTTAATTTAAATTTAAAGGGAGTAATAATGATGATGATCATGGTGTTATATAACAACACCAATAATAAGAATAGTAAAATAGTAGTAACTCCTTAAATTTAGATGGCACTTTGCTTTTACAACCATTATATAATTTGAACTTATTGACCTTGTTTTACAGATGAGGAAACTGAAAATCAAAAAAAAAGTCAGGCTGGAAAAGTAGGTTGTGGGCAGTTTTGAAGGGCTTTAAATGCCAAACAGAAGACTTTATATCTGATTGTAGTAGTAACAGGGAATAATTAGAACATATTGACATGGTCAGATTTGCCCATAAGGAAAATTGACTTTGACTGCCACATAGAGGATGTATTAGCCTGGGAAGGGACTGGAGGAAGGGAAACTAATTAGCGGTTATTGCAGTAGAACAGGTGAAAGGTGATGAGGTCCTGAACTAAGGTGGTGCATGTGTGTAAAATGAGGAAGGATCAGATGGGAGATAGTAAAGGTTGACATGATGAGATCCGGCAACTGATTGGATGTGTACGGTGAGAGTCAGGAATTGAGGATGATGCCGAGGTTGTGAATCTGGAAGACTAAAAAAATGGTGTGCCCTTTAAAGAAATATGGAAGTTCAAAGGAAGGATAGGTTTTGGGGTGGAAGATGGGGAGTTCTGATTTGAATATGTTGAGTTTGATACATATGGGCCACCCAGTTCAAAATGTCCAACAAGAAGGTGATGATGTGTGATTAGAGTTCAGTAAAAAGCTGGATTTATAGATCTGGGAGTCATCAGAATAGAGAAAATATATTAATGGGAGCTGATAAGCTCACCAAATAAGAGAGTATATATAGAGAAGAGGCCCCAGGACAGAGTGTTGAGGTACATTCACAGGTAGTACAATATGGAAGATGAGCCAACAAAGGAGACTGAGAGGGCATGGTCTGACAGGTAGAAGGAAAACCAGGAGGGAGAATCTTCACAAAAACCTAAAGGAGAGAGAGTAGTGAGAAGAAAGAGTGGCCCACAGTGTCAACCATCATAGGAAGTTGGGGAAGGATGAGAATTGAAGGAAAGACCATCAGATTTGTCAATTAAGAAGTCTTTGGTAATTTTGGAAAAATTATGATAAAAGATGAAAAATTTAGTCCACAAACTAATTATCATATCTATGCTTATCTATACTAGTTTGGTTTATTTTGTTCAAATGAATGAATATCATCTTGGGCCAAGATTAGAATTTATGTTTAGTTCTGACACAGTAAAACACTCATTGTCTAAGGATACAATCAAACTTTTACTGCATGTAAAGTGATGTAAATATATATAATCAGGGAGAGTAGAGGTGGCCCCTCATGGTTCCAGAGGCTCCATTAGGCCTGAGCAGTCCTCTTGGAACAAGCAGGGCTGCTCCTGTCTCATCGTAGGAGGATCCCCTTCTATTGAGAGGGCTACCCACCTGAGGGCCTGATCCTGAACTGAAAACAATCCATCTAAACCGGTAGTTCTCAAAGGGTGGCCCCAGAGCCCCTAGACATTTCTGAGACCCTTCCAAGAAGTCTCCAAAACCAAAACTGTTTTTATAATATTATTAAGACATTATTTGTCTATTAAAATACTCCTCCCTTTTTCAATTATGTATCAGGGTGAGGCCAGATTGTCTTTATATAGTTAAACCAAAACAACACATCCCAACAGATTGAATGCAGAAGCCGATAAGAGAATCCAGCTGTCTTCTATTAAACTACACATGAAAAAATATGTAAAATAATGCCACTCTTCTAACTATTTTTTGAGAATATAGTTATTTTTCATTAAAATGTCTTAGTTATGCTAATGTGTAATAGGCTTATCATTTTAAATGATTAATAAAAATCTAGAATTTATCCATTTTAATTTCTAATGTACCAAATATTTATATTTACAAAAAACATAAGCAAAAGCTCTTTAGGGAGTCCTCAATAATTTTAAAGAATATAAAGGGGTTCTTAGAATGAAAGACTCGAGAGCTAACTGTGAATCTAGAGGGAAATACCTCATTCTTTGTACCCTTTATTTATCTCACTTCTGGCCTCCCACAAGTATTTTGTTACTTTCCATACTCTGGATCTACTAATGGAACTCAATTTCAGTAATACCTAGTTATATTTCTGCAAGTTCATTCAAATTCTAGGCTGTGGCTTGATTTAAAAATTAGAGGGGTGGTCTTTGGGAAAGAATGCCCCTGATTCACTAAAGGGGCAGTTGTGTTTTGTGGAAGGGGATGGACCTGAATTTATCTTGATTTAAGTAGAATAACTGAATAGTCAGCATTTTTTTTCAAGTGAAAGGAAAGCCTAGGGAGTACCTTGTCTTTGTTTCTCCAGAGCTTCACATAATGTGTTGAACACAAGGGGTGTTAAATAAATGTGTGTTGAATGAGCAGACAAAGGAATGGTGTGAAAATGCAGTTACTCTCATGAAGAAAATAGGCACTGTGGTTTAGTGGATAGAGGACTGGCCTTGGATCAAAGTCATACCTCTGACATATACTGTCTATGTGAACTTGGGTCAGTCACCTAATTTCTTATGATCCAAGGACCCTTCTGGAAGATATAGAGTTATAGAACAGGTATTGATCTGCGTTGATAGAGAGTTTTCTCACTTGCAGTTTCCTATAAAATTAAAACTGCAGATCCAGGCCAAAAACTTGTGGAGAAATAGAATAAATATTGTGAAATGTCCTTCTGTCACATGTACAAAGGAGTCTAGGTCATGCCAGAGTGGGAGTGGTTCAAGCCATAGTAGCAAGGAGATGACCCATGAAATGAAAGCACAAAAGAAGAGCTAGAGAGATTGTAAGGAGGTAAGAAGACGATGAACATTCATTTCAATCATGGAGAAAAACTAGAATAGAAACCTTTGTTATGAGCCACAACAAAATACAAGAGTTAAAGGAAGGAGTAGCTGACAAATGTGTGTAGTGTAGCATTCTCTCTGGTCTATCTTCCTAAATAATTAGTCATAAGTTTGCAGGTTGGTTCCGTTGCAAGTAGTTACTCATAGGTTCAGGGTACTGTGTGGGAACATACTTTATAATTTATTATAATTTAAACTATGATTTATAAGTCCCTACCTTTAATAGTCAGCCAATAGACACGATTAGCTCAAAGCAAAGGCATTTACTATTATGGCATAATAAAAACAGTATCTACAAAACAGTCTCCCCATAAATCTGGGGCAAACTTTCCCATAAATATATAAAAACTTGAGGTGGTACATTAGGGAACATATGTGACCAAGAAAATTCTAGTACTGAAAAACCCTCTTTTTATAGTTATCTCATGATGCTGGCTCTGTGAAAGTAAGCTATCTGCTACAAGGGTCACTCATCCGGACTCCCCAGTCTTATTTGTCAATGCAGCTTGACTCCCGATTGCCAGAGCTCTTTTGTTTTTAAATGACTCTCTGATGCCATGGATTACACTCCTGAGAGTTAATTCTACTATCTCTTACTCTAGAGCTGGCAAATGAGCTTTTAAAAAAACTTAAAGGCCACCAAGAGGCATGGCCTATATTGTGCCAGCCAATGACAAACTACCCTTCCAATTCCCCCAGGAAAGCTTCACATTTCATAAAGAGATAACAGGGCATAGATGAGTTTTCACGCTTTATTTCACATGTGAATATCTCATTATTTCTGTCCCTTCTGTAATTTTATGAACTAGGGCTGGTGAATTGGGGGAGGTGGGCAGGGAGGAGCAGAGAGTGACTTCACTGTGAATGAATGTAAATGAAATAATTGAATTCTTTGTGAAACGTAAGCCATTAATTCTTCTGTAAGAGAATTAAGTGCGTGTGTCCAAATCCAAATAACCTGAATTGCATGATTCTTTATCATGTAGTAAAGGTACATGTGCATTAAACTTTCCCCTCCCCTGACCAACTTTCTGTGTGCACAGGGGTGGGAAAAAGGATACTGCTGGAGAAGAGGAAGTGAGAGATGCTGGGACCTAGGAGTGAAGTTTTAGAGGCAGAAAGTTCTGCCCTTTTGTGTGTCCTTGTGTGGATGGAGAGCCACATCTCTCCAGGATAATTCAGCTGTCCAGAGGCCCAAGGCAGTAAATCATGTAACTCTTACATTGTCCCTACACTCCCTTTGCCTTAGTTTTTTCCCAATCCATAGGTTAGAGCTGCTCTCTGTATTTTGCCCAGCCTGGCATTCATTTTTGGTGCTCAAGAGATGTCTAGAATCCATAGAGATACTTTTCATTCATCTTGGTATGCAAAGGTGTTTTGAGGTCTTTGGAGTCCCTTGCTAAAAGGCCATGTGTAAATATGAGAAGAGATATTACTCTCATTCTTCTTTTTCCTTTACTCTCTTAAGAGTAGAGTTTTACTCTTCAGATAATGGATTCTTATTGATTATTATTTTGCTTCTTCCAAAATGAACGAGAAACGTCTTTTCTCATAGTGTCTATGATAGAGAATTGCAGATTAAGAGGAATTTGATCTGCTCTACTCATTTTAAAGATGAGAAATCGGAGGCCTGGAAAATGTAAGTGACTTGTCCCAAGGCCTCTAGGCGGTAATTAGTCCCTCGTTTATCAATTCAGCCTTCTTTTTCCTGTTCTGATGGCATCCTTGAGAAAGATTACTCAATTTTGTCTCCATATCCTCATCACCTGACACATAGTTGACACTTAATACATGCTTATTGATTGATGCGCCCTGAGTTTGCTGTAAGGGAGCACTTTTCAGAGTTGTCATTTCTCTACACAGAAACAAAATTGAGCAATTGAAGCAGATGTCTGAATAATTCAGTTTTCCTTCCCAATTCCCGACCCCCCCTTGAAATGGTCATATAATGTAAACATATCTCTACTCATCCTTTGGATTTCTTTCATAGAAATAAATGCCTAAACTCTTCTCTTGACTTTGTATGCATACACATAGTGTAGGAGCCAAGGTCTGTCAGTGTTTTCCTTTATAAGGAGTTTATTACAGGCAGTTTTGAAATTGTATAAGATGCGAAGGGGCCTTCTTGGCTTTGGGTCTTGGGAATGCTGTGTGAGGCTGCCCTCTGTCAGCCCTGCTTCTCTCCCTATGTTATGAGAAACCAGTGGGAAATGATACTTCAGGGTTCTGTGTTATCTGAATCAAGATTCACAATATTCCCAGAAGCAACTGAATATCCTTAGCAAGATGGGTCCCCATTGTATCAGCATTCCCACATCCTGTATTCTGAAAATAACAGATCCAATCCTATGATGTGGGAATCACTAATTACAGGTACTGTCTTCAGTATTTCATTTTCTAGATTTCTTGAATCTTCTTCAGACCCTCAAGTATGTATAATATGACTGTGTGCAAGTGTGAGTCCTGAAGTTTCCCATTCTGGAAAAGGCCTTGTGTCTCTTCTAGGTAGCCTGAGTTGCTATGTTCTGTTTCTGATAATACATACAAATTATATGATTAGGACGTACTGGTTAACTCAAATAACCTTTCTTTTTCTCTAGGGCTGTATTGAGAAGACTGGAAAACAACAAAAATTCAACAACCCAAAATAGCACAGCCTAGGAGATTTGGCATTTTAGTTTTCTTACAGATTGGGAGAGATTACTTCCTGATTGATCCAATCAACCATCCAAATTCATAGGGTTAGATAGCCTTTATCAACTGGCTTGACAAATTATCATGATGCCCAGTCACTAGATGTAACAGTGAGCATCCTAGCACACCCAGGATGGCCTGCTAGCACAGGTTCTTTGATCTGATTTTAAAGGAAAGACTGCTCAAAAAGGGGTTAACAATCCTACTTTTAATTACATTCACTACTTCTGGGGAAAGGTCTGCACCCTGAACTTGGAGAAAATCCAAGCAGAGAAGTTAGCACAAAGATCAACAGACAGGGGCTCCACCTATCTGACAAAGTCAGGTGGTCACTTATATACATCACCAGATGGTTGAGCACCAACAATATATGAGTTGAGGGGCTTTTAACAAACAGTGATTCAGAGTTCCATCCAGGGAATCCAAAGGTCCTTCTCATAAGCAAAATCCCCAATGCAAAATACCAACTCAGAGTAACGCACTCAATATGCTTCTCAGAGCCAGAAGGCATCACAGTCCTTGTGACTCAGTGCCTAATTACCTTAGTACCAACAGGTGTGAAAACTTATCTACAAGCAAACCTCCCTTAAGCAAGCTTCTCTTTAAGAAACTTCTTCCTCTAGTGGGTTCTATGTAATTCAGAATGTATCACAGCTGGGCACATAGGCCTATTAATGGGCAGGGAAGATCTTCAAATTCCCCTAACATTATACCAGACAAAATCTTTTCATCTGTAGATGGACAGTTGATCAAATTAGTAATGGTGTGAAAGTGATTTCTTCAGACTCATTAGGCCTTAAGCATTATCATGTGGTATTTGGTTGAGTTAGCTACTGTTCCTGTTGGGGATGTTCATGGGAATGTTTTATATTGAGGCTAGTTGTGTTGGAACCACTCATTCCACTGTTTTCTCAGAAACTTGGGTTTGTTATTGAGGTATTACTATCCCACAACAAGTCAAAGTTTACTGAATTTAGTCAACCTCTCCTTAGTCATATGGATACTTTTGTACTTCAAAAGATCCATAAATTTTTATTTTATCAATATGAGCACTCCTATAATCGTTATAAAGACTAAAATCCTTATTCCAACTTCCATTTGCCTGTCAAGTTGGATCCCCAGAGAGTATAACTGCTTATATTTCCCCTTTAGTGTCTCAGGGTGCCTCCTGAAGGGTGGGTGTGTTTTTTCATGTTATTAGCTTGAATTCCCATTCAGGTATGTTCTTTTCAATAACCATTGCCATTTTTCTCTTCAATATCAAATCAATATCAGCTAATAGATCCTCACTATTTTTGATACCATTGGTTAGTATCCTGATATCATTTAAGTAATTAACATCAGCTACCTTTAACAAAGGAATTTTTACTGAGAAGATGTAGAGGCACACAAGTTCAAACACATCCCCCTGAGCCTGGGGTCACACTCTTCCCCACACCTCTTTGGCTCATGCGGAGAGTGGGCTCAGTGTTAAGGCATAATAATTTCACCCCACCAAATTTATTTCCAAATGTGGCACAGCCCAATGGATGAACAACTCCATTGTTTGAAGGACACCATGTATTTCTGTCATTTTTATTCAGTGTTGGACTGAATCCCATAGACCACTTCTTGGAGTTGCTACATTTGAAAATTAAGATAAACTGAATGACAATCATCGTTTATTAATTAGGCTAGCAATAGCTAATAAATTGGGTCAATGGCCTCTCAATGACCACAGACCCTGAGGTAGGACTAACTAGCCTTATGTGGTTTGGGAAGTACATAAGAACAAAGAACAGGGTTAGTTAGGTGGTAAAACAAAGCAACTGGCCACAGGGCTGTGGGAGTGAGGACAACACGCACCCAGGTGAGACAAGTAGCCACAACAGCTAGCTCTTCCCCAATGACTATATTTATTTTATATTATTGGTGTCTAAACCTAGTAAAATGTAAGTTCACTGAGGGCAGGGACTATTTCATTTTTATCTTTATATCTCCAATGCCTAGCGTTTAATACATAGTGTTTAATAAATTCTTGTTGAGTGATAATGCTTTTTGATCTTCACGGCAAACTTGTGAGGTTAAATACTTTTGTATCTCCATTTCGTTGATAAGGAAACTGAGACTCAGAATAGTAAGTGACTTTCCTAAGGCTGAATATCTAATGACTGTCTAATGTGGGGCTTAAGCCAAGGACTTTGTGACTCCTAAGTGCAGTGCTCTATCTGCTGTGTCCTACTGATTCTCTCCATATCTTTTTGGTCTTCATCTGTGAAATGAAGAAATTGAACTATGTGAACTCTTAGATACCTTCCACTTTTAACACCTGAAAGTGTTCTCTCCCTCTTCTTTTCCTAGGGAAATTTGTTTTGGATCAAATATGCTCTATCATGCTTCATATTCTTTGGAGCATCCGTGGTTCATGGCCCTCAAATCTGCAACTAGAATTGCTCCTTGATGGCAGGATCTGTATCTTATTTTATCTGTATAACCCCTTGTGCATAACAAGTACTTTTTGTACATATAATAATAAATATTGTTGAATATGTATGATAGATCTTGGTCCTAATTCATTATTTAAAAAGCATTTTGTCCTTAGAATTAAATCTGTGGCTATATGTGCTACAAGGAGACCAAAGCTTTTTATCTTAAAATCTGAGTCTTCAGACTAGCTTAAGTGAGTCAAAATGAGAATCCAGCAATCCTTTTCTTCTCCATCATAAACTGGTTGTTGTCCTTTGTTCTTGAAGAGGATCAAAATGATGTCACTATGCTAGCATCAAGTTGTAGTGTGTCTGACTGTGACTGATCAGAGCAATTTGAGCTTGGAATGCTCTACCTCAGGACGGGCACAAATAGTCTGTGTGAACATTAAGGGTGGATACTCTAAATTTGTGCATCCTGTGTTTCCTTTGAGCTGCTTCAATTCTGCTTTGCTCATAGAGCACAGCACCTTCTCTGATGTGGGCATGTGTAACAGTAAGCACCTCAATATACACAGGGAACTTGCTACCACAGGTTCTTTTATCTACTTCTCTAAAAAGAAAGGCAATTTTTGAGGGGTTAATAATCACTTTAATCAAGCACAGGTATCATTCAGTTAGTTCAGGGGAAAAAGCACCCTAAACTTCAGAGAAAATACAGAGAAATCAAAGATCAACAGACATGGCTTCCTCTGCTTGACCATAATACATACATCACAATTCAACAGACAGGTCCAACTATCTGACCATACTTACCCGAGAGAAAAGCACTGACCTCTGGGTTTTCCAAGCTGGGGGGCTCCTTAGCAGCTTCCCAGAGTCCTCATCTTGTCAAACAAACATTTCTAGTCAGTAAACCCCAAAATAAAACTCACATCTCAGAGTCTTCATATACTTTTTTGGAGCCAGAGGGCATCACATCCTGGAGTACCAGTCCCTCATTAATGAAAGGTGTAGATCTTCCTACAAATCTTCCCAGGTTGGACAATGGGTGGGAAAGACCCTCTTTATCAGGTTATTCAGAGGCACTTGCAATAAAACAAAAACAGCAAAGATCCTACTTTGCTTACCCTCACACTCCACCCTTCCAGGGATGCTTGGCCTTACAATTTAAATGGCCTTGGATCCTGGAACAAATAGGCATTAACATTTCTTAAGTAAATACAACATAATTCACATTTGCAGAATACATAACAGCAACTTATTATCTGGGTGGCCAAATGACTTTAAACAAACACAAAGATATATGCATAACATACATCATTCTTTGAGGAGACAACAGCTCCTCCTTCCTCAATCCCAAACAGAAATGCCCAAGCAAAATTCTCTTGGGGGGGGGCGTGTCCTCCCCACCCTGCACTCTCAGGTGTAGGCTCTAATGAGCCCTGCTTCCAAGTCCTGAGAGGTGGCTAGACAGCAAAGTCATCAGGGTGGAGTTCTTTGGGGGTTCAGGCAGTTCCCCTCCCCCTCATCATAGGTAACTCTACCCCCTGGGTCCCAAACTGTCCCAGGAGAATGATGCAAAAAACATACTCAGTGCCTTGCTTCACAGTCCCAATCTTGCCCCAGGCCTGAACTTTGAGCTCCTGGATTCCTCCTTCTCCAGCAGGAGTAAGCCACTCCCAGCTTCCACCTGGGTCTGAGTGCTGGCAGCTGTCTTCTTCATTCCTTTCACCTCACCAAAGTCAGCACACAGGCCATTCTCCACTTCTGCTGGGTGGTTCAGTATACAGTTTTCCATTCCCGTTCCTCTCATCTCACCAAGGTCAGTGCACAGGCTGTTTTCTGCTACTGCTGGGTCAGTACAAAGACAGTTTTCCACTTGGGTTCCAGGACTCCATTCCAAATTTTCACACTCTGGTTTGATTTCTGAATACAAGGCACTTTCAGGACCTTCACTCCTCTAGCACAGTCTGGAGCTGAGCTAATCCACTTGAGCCCTGGCTCTGGCCACCCTTCACCTCCCCGTGCTCCACAGAATCATAGCCACAACTGGGAAACAACAGACAATTATCCCAGTCTCCATGCTGTCCTTTTAATTTATGCAGATCCCATCCTTGTTGCCATAATGTATCAGCACCCCAACATACACAAGGGCTGCTATCACAGGTTTTTTGATCAGAGAGGGAAGCACCGACATCTGGATTTTCAAAGCTGGGTGCATCCTTAGCAGCTTCCTAGAGTTGGTCATCTGGCCAAACAAACACTTCTAATCAGTAAACCCCAGAATAAAACCATACCCCAGAGCCTTTATATATGTTTTAGAGCCAGAGGGCATCACTACCCTGGAGAACCAGTGCCTTATTAACAAAAGGTGTGGACCTGCCTACAAATCTTCCCAAGCCTGACAATGGGTGGGAAAGATCCTTTTTAATCACATTATTCAGATGCACTTCTAGTAAAACAAAAACAGCAAAAGATCATACTTTGCTTGGCCTTACAGCACGCCATGCTGAGCAGTTCTGTGCCAGTATTTCCCATGTTACACAATTCCAAAGTTCTTAAGAGAGACCTTGAGAGTGTCCTTGTATCGTTTCTTCTGACCACCATGTGGATACTTACTTTGTGTGTTTTCCATAAAACAGTCTTTTTGTCTAGTGTACATTTTGCATTCAAACAATGTGGCCCCTGTACTGTCTGAAGCAGAGTTTGAATGCTTGGCAATTTAGTTCAACTAAGGACTTTAGTCTCTGGTACCTTATTTTGCCAGGTGATCTTCAGACTCTTCCTAAGAAAATTCAAATGGAATTGATTCAGTTTCCTGGCATTGCACTGGTATATTGTACAGGTTTCAAAGGCATACAACAATGACGTCAGCACAAAGACTCTGTAGACATTTAGTCTGGTAGTCAGTCTAATACCTCTTCTCTCCCATACTTTCCTTTGGAGCCTCCCAAACACTAAGCTAGCTCTGCCAATGCATGCATCAACCTCATTATCAGTGTGTACTTCCCTGAAGAGTACACTACCAAGGTAAGTGAACTTATCCACACCATTCAAAACTTCTCCATTGTCTGTAGCTGATGGTTCCATGTACAGATGGTGTGGTGATGGCCGATGGAGCACTTGTGCTTTTTTGGTATTAATTATTAGGCCAAAATTAGCCCATACAGCGGAGAATTGATCCATACTTTATTGCATTTCAGCTTCAAAGGTTGCATTGAGTGCACAATCATCTACAAAGAGAAAATCATGCACCAACATTCCCTCCACTTTGATCTTGGCTTGTAGCCCTTTCAAGATGAAGATTTACCATCATTGAGGTTGCTGACCTTATGCCTTATTATCTTATTCTTCACTGAAAGCATTAGACAACATGGATGAAAACATCATGCTAAAAAGCATGGGAGCAAGCACGCAGCCTTGTTTCACTTCATTAGTGATTGCGAGGGCATGAGAACTTTGTCCATTATCTAGAACTCAAGCAAGCATGCCGTCATGAAATTGATGTACAATGCTGATGAACTTGTCTGGGCAAATTTTGACATAATTTTCCCTGAGCCCTCATGACTAACAGTATCAATGGCCTTGGTCAGATCTACAAATGTTGTGTACATACCTCTGTTGTGCTCCTTTCATTTCTCCTGGAGTTGTTGGGTAGCAAACATCATATCGACTGTTCTTCCACCCTTTCTGAAACTACACTGGCTCTCAGGCAGTTGACTATCTTCCAGGTGAAGGATCAGCCTATTAAGGAGGACTCTGGCAAGAATCTTTCCAGCAGTGACTACGAGAGAGACCCCCTCTGTCCCTTCCCCCGTGATAGTCAGAGGACAATCTATTTCCTTTACCTTTAAAAAGATGGACAATGACAATGGCATCATACTTGAACTTCTATCATAAAGAAATAATGATGAAATTTACACATGGTTTTACTTCCCTATTCACTGGTTCCTATTCTCCCTGATTCTTTCCTCCTGCTGCCATAGCCACTTGCTTAAAAAGTTGCATTGCTGATACCTTCTATTACCCTGGACAGGGGTTGGGGTAGAATCAGACATTGCCTGGCACAAGAATTGGTGTGGGTTAAACCCTTGTTTCTCTTGGTGTAACCCATAGAAGCTCTGAGGATCCGTTTCTTATCTTCCATTCTCCAGACTAGTCTCAGAGTAGGGCAATTTCTCCCCATTAAGATTCTAGGGGTAACCCTAAGAAGTTGGAGAAAACTTTCTAATGCCATCAGCCCCTACTAGTATGCTTCCCCAAAAGATTATCAGTAGGTTATCAGTTCAGTCAGATAAGCTTAAAGTAACTTTTACGAGAAAATGGAAATTTCAACACCCTTCAAGCCCTCCAACACCCTTCCAAGCTTGCAAGGTCTTCCTCTGGCCAAAGGCATAGTAGTAGGTGGATATCCATGGTGAAGCTAGAGCCAAGACCTCTTTTCTTTTCCCCAAGGCAGTTCTCAAGGATGTCAAGGCATACTCAGGAGTGTCCTGAAACATTGTTTTGAACTACTTGCTAGCCACCTGATCGCAGCCAACTTTCTTTTTTTATATAGGACCCAGAGGATGTGAGCCAATCTCTCAGCCAATTAGAATAGGTTTCCTGTCTGGTTTTCATCCATTGACCTTCAAAGACTTTCTCTACTTATTCCTGAGTCTATATTTGCAATTGAAATAATTTCAGAAAATTTTATTTTTTCGCCATACATTTTGTCTCAGGAAAGTATTTTGTAAGATTTGTAGAACACCATATAAATAGGAAAATCTGAAATTATATGAGTTCTAAAAGGGCACACATTTGTGAGTTACTGTTATTTTCTACATTTTGTAAAATATGTTAGTTATTTTTGTCTATCTTGATCATTTTTTAATCTTTCTTTGCACTACTTTCATTTCTGAATATATCCCTCTTTCTCTCCTCTTCCATCCAAGGAGCCATCTCTTATAACAAAGAACAAAAAAGAAAGATTATTAAAAATGTTTAGCAAAACTAACCAGTGCATCAATCAGTCTCTGCTGAGTTCCACATCTATAATCTCTCTTTTTGCAAAGAAGGGAAAGAATATTCTCATATCTCTTCTCTGCAGCCAAGTTTGGTCATCATAATGCTTGAGTTTTTACTTTTGTGTTTTTGTTGTTTCCATTTGTATTGTTGTAGTCATGTGGAGTATTTTTCTGGTTCTGTTTACTTCCCTTTGTATTGGTTCATACAAGAATTTCCAGACTTCTATATTCATTTATATTCATTGTTTCTTATAGTATGGTAACAATATTCTGTTACTTTCATATACTATCCTTTGGTTAGCCATTCTCTCAATCAGTGGGTACCTGTTTTATTTCTAGCTCTTTGTTATTAGGAGCAGTGCTATTACAGATACTTTGGTAGTATCTTTTAACCTTTCTTTTAACCTTTGACCTCTTTGGTGTTTATGCCTATCCATGGACTCTCTTGATCAAAGGGTATGGAGGTTGTAATCACCTTTTTAGCATAATCACAATTTTTCTTTTTTTCTAGGAGGATTGGAATTTTATAGCTCCACCTGCAGGGTACTAGTGTGCCTATCTAGGAAAGACTCTTTATAAGGGGGAAAGTGATATAATTGAGTTATATCCTATAAATATTTAAAAGCACATATTATGCATAATACACTGTGTAAGTCTCTAGAGAAGATACAAAGATAAGTAAAACAATATCTCTCTCAAGTAGCTTATAATCTAAGAGACTCATACATAGATCTTTATACTATAAATTATGATATAATGCACATTAGAGCAGATAATGATAGCTAACATTTATATAGCACTTTAGGTCTTGAAAGGGTCAGCTAAGTGGTGCAGTGGATAGAGGGCCTGGCCTGGAATCAGGAAGATCTGAGCTCAAATCCAGCCTTAGATACTAGCTGTGTGGCCCCAGGCAAATCACTTAACTCGGTTTGCCTCAGTTTCCTCATCTGCAATATGAGCTGGAGAAGGAAATGGTAAACTACTCCAGTATCTTTGCCAAGAAAATCACAGATGGGGTCTTGAAGAGTTGGAAATGACCAAAATGACCAAAAAATAACAACAAATCAGGGCTAGTAAGCCTCACATACTCTCTGGTTTGATGGAGAGATTACTTCTGCATCAGGGAAGGTTCCATCAGAAAGTGGCATTTGAAACTTTATCTGGTTGCTTTGACTTTTTTTTTTGGTGTTGTTTTTACAACTTGTTTTTGCTTCTCTTTTCAAATTTTCCCTAGGACATTCATTTATGCCCTCCTCACCAGAGGAAGGCCTTTTCCACTCAATATACTTTTTCCTGCCCTTACCTTCTGTACCCTGAATGGCTTCCTTCAAGGATACTATTTAATTTATTGTGCTGAATACCCTGATGAATGGTTCACTGATGTCCGATTTACTTCAGGTAATTACCAACTTTACTCCAGTTCCCCTTTGTAATTCATTGTTTGTCACATGTTTCTTTCTGCTCATGGACACCATGCACCAATAATCCACTGTCTTGTGGGTTCCCCTGCTTTTTAATTCTTCTAAGACTATAGTGATCCATGACTTGCAGTCATACAACTCCAGAAGAATTGATCTGTTAAAAAGATGGGCCTTTGTTGTGGGAGAAACTGAAGGTTGGGAAGAGAATTTTGCCATTTCACAAAATCAATCCAGCTGCTTTCCTTTTCTATCTGTTCAATTATGGGCCCAAGCTATGGCTCATTTGTGGTGTCTGTCCAAAATATCTGTCTACCTATCTAGATTTGTAATAGCCTCAGATGCGGAGGTACCTATCTATATAATAGATATCTACATTTATGTTATATAGATAGCTATCTCTATATCATGGACATATTATATCTAAATAGTATAGATACAATGATAGTTATCTATATCTGTTATAGATATCAATGCCTCTAGAGATATACTTATTCATATTATAAATCTATATATTATAAATATCAATATCTATAAAGATACTATTATTTCTTGAGATATTGCTATCTCTATACATTTCACTAATCATGTCTCTATAGATATAGCTTTAAAACTGTAGATATGTAAGGATATCACTCTAGATATATTATCTTTGTACATATTATGCAATGCAATATACACATATAAATAAATATACATATGTATATATGTGCATATACATATACATACAGATAAATATGTATATATAGTCATATATTTTTCATACATACATACACACAAATTATATATGTTTGTGTATATGTATATATACGCATATACATATGCACATATAATGTATACGAGACAAATACTCTGGCCCTGCTCTCTGTGACATGGTTGCCTAGAAGCTTTTGAACCACTAGTTCCCTCTAAGCAGCCAATGAAAAAGACCTCTCTTCATCACTTAGTAAGCAGATTGGAACCAGTTACAAAATACCTACACATATTCCAAAGTCTTGCCAATATACTCTTGCAATATACATTGTGTATATACGGAATTAGATGCTCCAAGTTCTTCTACATATAGAATTGCACTCTTTGCATGCTCATAAGAACTGGACTTATTGTCCATGTTCTCTCTCTCTCTTTCTTTCTTCCTTCCTTCCATCTTCCTTTCTGTCTTTTTTTCTTCCTTCTTTCCCTCTTTCTCTCTCTCCTTCCCTCCTTCCCTCCCTCCTTCTTACTTTTTCTTCCCTCTCTCCCTTGTTTTTTCTCCCTTATCTCCTTCTTTTCTTCTTTCCTTCCTTCCTTTCCCCCTTCTTTCCTTCCTTTTTTTCTCTTTGTTTCTATCTATATATCCACAATATACATAAACTAAGTAGATAAGGAACACTTATTGCCTGAATTATGATTTGCAGTTGACCAGACAACTTATAGAACCCATCTACCAGTATTTACACATATGCATACAAGCTGGAGCATATACACACACACACACATATACATATATATATATATATTCATGAATGCATTCTATAAGTTTGCCCATTGACTTAAAAATCACAGTGTTGGCAATAAGTGATATAATTCATTGGCTTGGTTTCAGATGAGAAAAAAAGAAGATAGGTTGGTCATGAGGCAAAAGTGAGATATAACCTATGTATGTGCTCTACTGGTAGTCTCATGATATCAGGAGAAAGTGAGAAAAGAGTGACTCTCGCCTATGCCCATGACAAAACTAGAGGTGGGCATAGACACTTGTCACACAGGATGGGCAGGTATGAATGAGCTGTCATTTCTATCACTGGATGGAGTACACGCATTGATGAGATCACAGGTCTGTTTAATTATATGAGAATAATTACAGACATACCTGTAAGACCTAGCACACCACCTGAACCTCTAAGAAATCTGCTCATACTGGAAGTTGTATTAAAGTTTGGTTAAACTCAAGCATCAGTTCAGACTTAATGGACCAAGGATTCGTAGGCATCATGTTCATGACACCAGGCATGCCCATGGCACACTTTAGTTTCTGCCAAAGTTTTACAGGCTGAGTGAGTGAGCTGAGAGGCAGGGCACAGGCTGTCACTGTCTCATAGACAGTAGAGGTTAGATAGAAGCACTGGTTGCAAAGTATTTGACCTTAGGCAAGGAAATGGCTTAGAACCAGAATAATAGCATTGTAATTTAGGGCTGTAAATGACTTTTGAGAGAATTTTGTCCAAGCCCTTCATTTCATAGTTATAGATGACTGACCTGAGCTCACAATGGTGACCTGATTCCTAGGCCTGTGTAACTTAGGATCAGGGAATTATATATTTAGAGATGGAAGGAACCTTAAAGTTCATCTAATTCATCCTCATCATTTTACAGATGAGGAAATAGAGGCCCAGAGTGGCCAAGTAACTTGCCCAAGGTCACACAGGTGGGATTTGAACCCAAGTCTTCTGATGTTACTTGTGGCAAAGAAATGCAGATTTTTCTTACCTTCCCAAATCTCATCCCATCTTTCTATTTGCTGACATGCAATAGAGTACTAGTGTTGTAGGTGTATGTATATTTAGGATTTTTTAAATGTCTTTTCTTACAGCCTGATGCAACTTTTCCTCATGTCAGCAGAGTAAAGGTTATTGGGAGAGGTGAAATTGAAGGTGTTTGTGGTTTTCAGTGTCAACTTAAGGAGGCTTACCCCTACTTGGGTATTTCTAAAACTATCTTCCCCCCACCCCAAAAATATGTTTAGCTTTCTTTGAAATAGCTGACGCTCATTTAGGGGATATTGTGATATGGGTTTATTTTGTTTTTTGATTCAGAGCCATGATTTCATTGTGCTAAGGAACTCGCAATGCAGAATCTTCCTTCGCCAAAAGAAGTCACCATTTTCTTTGCAGTTTTTAATCTTAGAAAACCACCTAGAACAAATGCTAAAAAGTTAAGTGACTTGCTAAGGGTCACTTACCAGTAGGTGTGAGTCAGTATTTGAATTCAGGTCTTCCTGGCTCCAAGGCTGACTTTCTACTCACGATATCACATTTCTTCTTGACATTGAATTCCCCAGGGATGAAAGTGGAGTCTGAGAAAATATTGAGAATGAATTCTCTTTTGTTCTGAAAAATTGCCACACATAATGTCTCTTTGGACATACATGCTTTCATAATTAATATCTACAAGTGAACAATATTGAGGAACAGGAGTGCCTATCTTTTATTCAGGAAGACCTGGGTTTGAATTCAACCTCAGACTTTTTACTTGCTCTATAATCTTGAACAGGTCACTTAAGGTCTCAATCTGTCCTCATCTATAGACTGGAATTAATTATACGTGCAGTACTTGTTTCCAAAGGTTGGTCAGAAAGCTCAAATGAGATAATGTGTGGAAGGTGTTTTACCAACTTTAAAGTAGATCATAAATGATTATAAATAAATGAGCCCCAGGTCTTTTAAAGGCACTGATTAGCAAATTGTTGCTTTTTATCTGGCCATTACAGCAATGCAGAACATCTCAAAATATAGAACCTGGGATAATAGCACTGATTTGCCATACTGTGTGGTTGACTCCAATCATGGAGGTTAAGTGGGATCTAGATGTTTTTCTGCAATTATTTAACTATTGTACATAAGTTTGAAGATCAGAAAAGTTTGAATTTTCTATCTATTATTTGTTTTCTTTGCCTAGGTATCCTTTTATTTTTCTTGGGAATGGCCATCAACATTCACAGTGACTATTTATTGCGCCAGCTCAGAAAGCCTGGAGAGATCTCCTATAAGATTCCACAAGGTAAAAAATGATTATTTATTCCTGTTCTCATTCCTAAGGTTTTTGAGAGACTCATATTAATTAGTTAACTCATTATTGGCCAGTCATTCAACAAACCTCTATTAAGTTTCTACCATGTGCAAAACATTGTGCTTGGTGTTGGAACAATTAGAAATAAAGAAGACATAGCCTTTTTCATCAAAATACTTATGTCCATGTACAAAATTTTGCTGGGAAAAATATTTTACTTTCAAATATCTGTGATAAGGGTCTAATATTCAAGATACATAGGAATAAGCAGAAACATCCAAGACCTAGAATCATTCCCTAATTTATAAATGGCCAAAAGATTTAAACAAATGATCATCAAAATAAAAATGACGGACAACTAATAACTGTATGAAAGATTGTTCCAAATCGCTAATAATGAGAGATTCAAACCAGAACAAACCTGAGGTTTTACCTCACTCCCGGAACATTGGCAAAAGTAACAAAAGATGAGAATGGTCAATTATTGGAAGAATTGTAGAAAGATAGGCACACTAATATAGTATTAGTGGAGTTGGGAATCAGGCTAATGATTGCAGAAGGCAATTTGGAATTGTGCTAAAAAAGTGGCTACAATATCCTTGTCCTTTGACTCAGAGATCCTTCTGCTAAGTGCATATACACACAGATAAACACGTGCATATATACGTATACATGTATATATACACACACATATTTATATGTATATATGAACAAATATATACATAGACAACATATTACATATAAATGCATTATATATACATATATGCATACATATGTATGTATGTGTGATATATATATTTGTTTATTGGTCCTGACTTATGCTTTTGTCAACTGGGGAACTTTTGTATGGAAGCCTAGTGCAGATTGGCAACTCATTTGCTACTCTTACTCTTACTGGCTTTCTTGATGAACTAAAGGGTTATTTGCCTTTCCCATGGGTGAACACCAGTATGTCTCACAGACAGGACTCAAATCCAGGACTTCCTCATTCTAAGCCCAGTTCTTTTTCCATCACATCATGTGACCTCTCATATAGCTATTACAAATAATATTGTTGATATTTTGAATCGGTATAACATTGCATCATTAGCTCACCAGAGAGTTGCAAAATAAAGTATTTTATGATGTCTTCAGGGGAAGGTCATTACCGGAGTCTGGGAAGGAGAGCATTTCATGTATAGGGAATAACCTGAGAGAAAATAGAGAAGAATATGAGATGTCCATATTTGATGGACAGCATCCAGGTGCAATTTGACTAGAACACTATGCTAGCAGGAGTATTAGTCTACACAGGTAAGTCAAGGTCAGATTGTGTAGGATCATGAATGTCAGGCAAAGGAACTTTATTGAACAGATGAGTGACATGATGGAATCTCTCTACATAAGGACAGTTAGTTTGAGAACTATTTGAAAGATTAGTTAGAGACAAAATAGAGGGGAAGCAAGACCTGGTAGCAGTCTTTGTTTTTTGTTTTTTTTGTGGCTTTTACAAGTTGTTTCATTCATTGTATTTGGTCCTGAGCATCCACCACTCATATAGTATTGTGGCATATAGTAGGTGTTTAGTAAGCATAGGAGAGATAGCACTGGTCTTGGAATCCAGAAGACTCACATGCTTGAGTCCAAATTTGGCCTCAGGCACTAACTGTGTGACCCTGCACAAGTCACTTAACCCTGTTTACTTTAGTTTTCTCATCTGTAAAATGAACTGGAGAAAGAAATGGCAAACCTCTGCAGCAGATTTGCCAAGAAAACCCCAAATGGGACCCAGAAGAGTCAGACAAGACTGAATAGTATTACTGAACATAGTACAAGCATCAGAGGTAGGATTTGAACACAAGCCCTCTGACTCCAGGAGGAGAGAAATGTGTAAAACATTGCAGAGATGGAATCAATAGAACCTGGTAACTGATTGGATATGAAATTTGAGAGAAGGTGCATTTTTCCAACCTTGTCTTTCAGTCACGTCCACTTCAGCTGTCTTTGTGTTTCTGAATGACTGAAGGATAAACATGTTTCTTAGACACTGGTCCAGTAAATTAAAGACAAGAAGAAAAGCCCAGAGAATACATAAATGGCCAGATTCCGAAAGACTGTGATGCTTGTTGGAAGAACATTTGAACACAAACATGTCCTTTCTCATGATTCCGAAAGAAAGACCTTGTTTGGGGTGCAACTTTCCAAGTCTTGGGTCTGGCAGAGAACCTGTGTGTAGATCGCTCATTAAGTTTAGATTGTTTGTGGATTTTTAGTCCCAGCTGGAACTCAAGCATGGTTCCACGTTATATACTGATAACAAGAAGATAGTCAGTCTTCTTCCAAGAGAAAACCAAACACTCAATCAGTAGAAGTATAATTCCTGTAGAGGGAAGGTAAACTCATCTTTTTTCATATTAAGCTTACAGAGATCAAATTTTCTTCTAGTAGGAGACTGTAAATGTCAAAACAGCACATAATGATGTTTTATCTTTTCATGTTAAAATTTATTATCATAACTTGAGTGTCATGTATTTTTAAAACTATGTGACTAGCTGGGTTGCTATTTTGTAATGTACTCCTTTGCAGTTTTTGAGACTGCAGGGTAGAAGGAAGTAGGGGAGAGGAGACCTGACATAATTTCATGTACAGTGGTGCAGTCACAGAATGGTCTTAGATTCAGAAAACTTGGGTCGAAGACTGCCCTCAGGCTTGGACCAACTCCATGACCTTGGTCAAGTTATCACAACAGACTGAAGCTCAGCTTCCTGTAAAATGGGAATAAAAATGCTTATATTTCTGTACTTCTTTGCCTTGTAAGGAAAGTATTTAATTTAAATACTATGCAAACTCTTCTGCAGCTTAGCATTATTATATTTATAGATCAGGCTCCCAAAGAGACATCTCCATCACAATCCTGAAGAAAATTAATGGCAGAGAGGGAAATTAAAGCAAGGTTGAATAAACTCCACAAAAAAGGTAGACAAGTTCTCATAATGCCAGGCCATCATGCAAAATTTCCAAGGGTAGTAGGTTAACGCTGATTCTTTCTCTTCTAATCTATATCTATACCTATATCTAGTTATCTCTGTCTCGATCTTTACTTAGAATCATCTGTATTTTCAGATTAGAACATATGCACTTTTGTATGGATACATGTTTGAATGTCATATATACATTTATTTATATAGATAAACATATGTATAGGTGTATATGTCTTATCTGTGCTCTTTAAAAAACACTATTGCCACTTCCCAATAATAACTGCATTTCCTTAGAACCTTTCTGTGTAGCAAAGTGTTCAAACAAACCAAACCAAAACATTGATCATGTCCCACGGTGTATGCCTTGTTCTATACCTGTAGTCCTTGACTTCTGAGGAGAGGAGGGAAATATGTTTTCACTATCAAGGACCTGCAGTTAAGATGGATTTTCCCCTTGACCAGAGTTCTGCTGCTTTTCATTGTTGTTTTATTTTATCTTATAGTCGTCATTGCGTTAATTGTTCTCTTGGTTCATATAAGTATTCCCATTTTTCTCTGAATAACGATAAAAAATAGCAATAATAATAGCTAGTATTTATATGGCTCTTTAAAATTTGCAAAACACTTTACATATATCACATCAACTAAGATAATGAATGCTTCATATTTGTTATTTCTTATGGTGTAGTTATATTCAAATAAAATCATTTACCACAATTTGTCCAGTTATTACCCAACAGATGACCACCCACTTTGTTTTTTTTACTCCTGCAAAAAGTTTTACTTTGAGTGTTTTTGATTATATGGATCCTTTATTCTAACACTCGTGTGTGTGTGTGTGTGTGTGTGTGTGTGTGTGTGTGTGTGTGCTTCCCTAGGAAAATATTCAGTTGTCCTCTGGAATAGGATGATTTCGAATGAAGTCCAGATCAACTTCCATGGACTCTTAATCTATGCAAGGGAGCATGCATGTTTTATGCATTATTAATAAAAATCATAACACTTATTTTGGTAGAGGGAGTAAAGGGCAGAAACAGAAACATCAATAGGTCGAGACGCTGGGATTTCACAGGTTTGTCAGACCCTATGCTTAGTGAGCTTAATTGAGCAGTTCATTTTCATCAAGCTGGTAAGTGTTAGAGGCAAGATTTCAACACAGGTTTAACTGACTCCAGGTTCAGCATCTGCTGTGGAATGCTGCCTCTTTCTCAGAGAGAAAAAGGAGAGAAATAATAAAAGTTTTGGCAAATAAGAGTAAACAAGTATGACTCTTGTTCCGTTTTTAGGCAGATGGAGATAGAGGTAGATCGGTGGTTTGTTGGATGGAATACTGGGCCCTGAGTCAGAATCACCTACGTTCAAATCTGATCTCAGACACTTAAGAGTGTGAGGGTGGGCAAGTCCCTTAACCTCTATTTGCCTGTTTTCTCAAATGTAAAATGGGGATAATAATGGAACCTGCTTTTCAGTGTTATTATGAGGATCAAATGAGATATAAGTAAAGCACCTGACACTAGTAGGGACTATCTAAATGCTTATCCCCTTCCTTTTGGGAGGTGATCGATGGTTTGAAGTAGATGCCTTCTCTTCAGTCAGAGCTAGGCCATGGAACAATTAAAGGCAGGCTTTCTATTCCATGAGAGAACATGATCTCTGGTGATAAAATGAACCTGGTCTCTGCTAGATTTCAGGTAAAAAGGGTATTTTAGTGATTAGAGATCTGTGGAGAGATCTGGACTTAGCCCTTCAGAGTTGCAGTTTTCTTACCTAAAAAATAAACAGCTTATACCAAAAATCAAAGGTCCCTTCCAGCTTTAATATTATATTACTCTATAGGATTAAGATGAGTTTCATTAGCCATAAGGCACACACACAGACACACACACAGGCACACACACACAGACACACAGACACACACACGGAGGCGATGACTGTGGTCAATTAAATGTACCTGTTCTTGTCACTAGGCACTAATGAATAGTTTGACTAGAAATCTAAGATCTTTTTTTACACTTCCAGCCACCTCCATGCCATACTGATTGCTCCCTACTCTCTACCTCCACCCAGAACTGAAGGTTTGCCCCTGTGACCCTGAGTTCTTACTAATGAACATTCACTTTATCACACCTGACCTCAGGCCCTCAGTGCCACTTCCTGGGCATTTCTCTGCTATATCACCAAGTTCGTGTACCAGCCTGCCAAGCACAAAAACCTCTATGCCTATTTGAAATGGAGGGAGGGTGCTGATTTTTGTGGTAACTCATTATGCTGACTGAATGTTTAAATATTCTAAATGTAGGAGGATTGTTCACTTACATATCTGGAGCCAATTATTTTGGTGAGATTGTGGAATGGATTGGCTATGCCACGGCAACCTGGTCACCCCCAGGCTTGGCCTTTGCCTTTTTCTCTTTATGTTTTCTGGGAAAACGAGCTTATCACCATCACAGGTAAGCCCCAAGAGCAAATGTTCTCTTTTATACAATTTATTTCCAGTAAATGCACTTATTTAGTAGCAAAGTTGAATATTTGGTTTGATATAGGACAGGAAGAGGAAATTTTGGCTTTCTCTGTTTTTTATTTCTCTGAATATATAGATAACAAAGATTAAAAAAAGCATGACAAAGCTTTATCTTTTTGAGGCACATAGGCATATTACTGACATGGGTAGCTAGGTGGCACAGCGGACAGAGTGCTAGGCCTGGAGTCAGGAAGATCTGAGTTCCTATCCTGCCTCAGGCACTTACCAGCTATGTGAGACTGGGCAAATCACTTAACTCTGTTTGCCTCAGTTTCCTCATCTGTAAAATGGGCTGCAGAAGGAAATGGCAACCACTTCAGTGCCTTCACCAAGGAAAACCCTGAATGGGATCATGAAAAGTTGGGTGCATTTCTTTTAATATATCTTAAGATAACCCTAGTTTATTGGTATTCATGCTAAACTACTGACTTTGACTGAGTTTGCAGTAAGCTAAAAGTAATAAGTTTATTTCTCATGACCTATTGCCTAATCAGTACTCTCCATCATACACTCATGCAATTGATTTTTTTAAAACTTATGTATAGGACTTAATATTTATCGATATTAAAGTTCATCTTTCTATTGGTTTTAGCCAGTTGAGATCTTTGGGGATCTTGATTCTGTCATATAGTGTATTAGTTCTACTTACTGGCTTTAAGCCATCAATAAAACTGATAAGTGTGCCTTCTATGCCTTCATTAAGTTTCTCATAAAAATGTTGAATAGAAGAGGGTCAAAGATAAAACTTAGCTCCCTCTAAACTGATATTGATTTACTAATCAGTTTCCTGTGACTCAATTGTTTAAGCTGATGGCAATCCACCTAACTCTCCTACCAGCCAGCTCTATCTTGTCCTCATTTATATACTCTCCACTCAGAGTACCTTCAACTCCTTCTTCTTATTTTTTCCTTATCATACAAATAGGAAGGCACATGTAGAACTTGTAAGTCCTTATGACTCATCAATTAGACCTTTTTTTTGATTATTCATATAAAAAACTAGAAATAACGCATTCCCTCTTCTTTGACCAGCTCAGTGTAGCAAGAAAACTTTCCTGAAAAGGAGATGATTTAGGTCTGGGCATTTCCAGGATTTTTGAATTGCCCCTGGTGGGCAATGCATTCCTAAGCCCAGGTTTTAAGGATTTAGCTTGTTGCAAGTCAGTGAATCACAGTGCTATGATCTATATTAGAAGGATTTCTTGACATAGAAATATTATCAGAGATGAACTGGGATTTCAGGGGGGAAGTCCTAGGTAAAATAAGGGTTGGCCTTAGGTGTAGGTTAAGTACATAGCCAACCACATATTGTGATTTCAGAATTCCTAGACAGCTTTTCACTGCCAGTTCCCCAACAATGTCCCTACCTCCTGATACTGACCAAAATCTCACTGTTGTTCGAAACTTGCACCCCCTGTTCAGATTCAGAATTCCAGAGAGTTCACACTTTAAATTGTTTTAGGTTATTTGGTTATAGTGTAAAAAAGTTTCAAATGCATTCCTTTCTGTTGGCTTTAAGTGTTGTGGGAAGGAGAAAACATAAAGGCATTGATGCCTGAGAGAAAGAGGGAGGGAAACACAAGGGCAGAATGAGGAGGCAGAAGGTGTCCAAGTTTAATTTTCATGTGCTTTACAATGCTTTACAATGTGCTCATCCTTTACTATGACTATCTGGAGCTCTATTACCTGCCTGATCTAGATCAAGCTGAGAATTTTATCAACTCTTCTCCTTATCTTCTCCTTACTTTGGCTTGGTTTATAAGAAGCCAAATGGCCAAGAGTCAAAGTGTAGATCAACAAAGCAGAAGAGAAGGGCCTAAATAATCCTAGGAGACAGTAGAATTTTAGAGCTGAGAGAGTTACTTGTCTAATCCAACTTCCTCTTTTTATAGATGAGAAGACTGAAATTTAGTGATTTATCTAGATTTGTCCGGAGTCATATAGTCAGTGAAAATGGTAGAGCCTAGATTCAAATCTGGGTCTTTTGAATTCAAATCCAGTGTTTCTTCCACAAAATAACATCCCAAATCGCATGTTATTTGTGGCAGTTATTTGTGGAATAGGTCCTGAATAAAAGAGGGTGGGCTCTGTCATTAATTCTGTCATTCACCCTGCTTTTGCATGAGGGAGAAGGATATCAGCATGCTTCATTCATCTCTTGCCCATCACTTACCCAAAGTACTAATTATGTTCCTTCTTTTTCATTTAGGTTCTATCTGAAGAAGTTTCAAGACTATCCTAAGTCTCGGAAAGCCTTGATTCCTTTCATATTTTAAAACTACAGATGATAGAAAAGAATGGAACACTTTTAAGCTGCTGAACTTGACAACTGAGTTATACTTTAAATACTACTACTAGTAATAGTTAGCCTTTCTATAGGGCTTTTAGGTTTGCAGAGTATGGTACAAGTACTATCTCATTTGATTTTCAAAGCAACCTTACAAGGTAGATGCTACTACTATTACTATTTACAGATGAGTTAACTGCATCTGAGAGAGGTTCAGTAAAATTTGTTAGTGTTCTAAGGATTTACAACTTAAATCTTCCTAACTCCATGTCTAGCTTTCTAGCCACTGTGTAATAGCTGACAAAGTTGATGGCACTGTCTTCTCTCAAAGCCTGATTGATATTTCTTCCCAAATGGGAACTCTTGATGGTCTCTTCTGAAGCATAAAGTTCTGTATATGTATACATATACATATGTGTGTATACACACACGTGTGTATATATACACATATAAATGTATATATGTACACATACATGTATATACATGTACACATACACATGTATATATGTATATACATATATACACATGTATATGTATATGTATATATGTATATACATATATACACACATGTATATGTATGTATATGTATATATCCTCTTGATGGCCCAGCTACAAAGACTTATAGTGTAAATCAACCTCAAACAGCTCTCCTCATGAAATTAAAAAGTGAAATTGACAGAGTTAAAAACATTTGGGATCCCAGTGCCCTCAAAAGTGTGTGTGTGTATGTGTATGTGTGTGTGTGTGTGTGTGTGTGTGTGTGTGTGTGTGTGTGTAGAGAGTGGTGAGATCACTACCTCGCATTCGTTACTGCATTAACACTTCAAAGACCCATGATTTCATTGACATGAGTATGCCTTCCACCAATGGAGATCAATGCCCCTTCATGACTTAGTAGCTAATCTTCATGGGTTGCTTTTAGAGGGGCAACGTGGCATAGTGAAGCAAGTGCTGATCAAGTAGATCTGAGTTTGACTCCTGCCTCTGTTATTATTTGCTAGCTATGTGACTGTGGGTCAGTCACTTCACCTCTGTACCTCAGTTTCCTCATCTGTAAAATGAGGAGATTGGACTAGGTGCTCTCTATGGTCCTTTTCTGTTGTATGAACGCAATTGCCTTCCTGTGGCCAGCTCTCTGATGCTGAAACTCTCTGAATTAACATATGCCCACAGACTATTTCTTGGAGAATAGACATGACACTGGTCCTAGGCAGCTGCAGAATAAGGACAGTGACAGAAGTGAAGAATGAAGAAATATTAATGTCAAGATATGGATAGTCTTCAAGTCTGCTCCTTCCCCAATCTTCTTGTGAAAACATACTTTTTCCTAAAGGAAACTTTTTAAAGTAAACTATGGGTAGGTTATTTCACTGGAAATGAGGCTTATAGGATAAAATATAGGTCTGACATATATCCCTTTCCTCAAACACCTCCATCAGAAAGGTATCTATAACTATAAAAGGAGGCAGTGGGTATTGTAGGGCTAACCCAAGGTGAGTGACATCCATGCTATGTCAAGAGATCTATAGAAAGGATCCAGGCATCTTGGGTGTATCCTTTACCATAATTTTATAGGAGGATGTGAAGTAGGATGGTGATATAATGCAAGAAGGTATTGGTGGATATCCCCATTAATGATTATCATTGATCTGTTTGAAGATAATAATGAATGCTACTCCACTTTACTTAAAAAGTACTTTAAATTGTTTAATTAAATTTAAACATGAATGTTTAATTTAATATATTATTACCTTCATTTTTAAATATCCCTACTGTTCCTATCTAACTATAATCCATGCCTTGTAATGAGAAATAAAATAGTAAAAAAGCAGGAAAAACTAACCAATGCAACAATGATTAATAGTATATGCAGTATTCTACACCCATTGTCTCCCACCTCTGCAAAGAAGGGTAGGGGGACCCTTGTTAACTATAAATTAGATATTTTTTAGCACAGAAAAACTTGTACTCATTCATAAATACAATGAGGCATTTATCCAATTTCATGCCAAATCAGAATTCCTTCCATGATCTGAGAATCTATATGAATCTTCACAATTCCAATTGGAGATATCATCACTCTTTCCATTTCTCACTCCTCTAGGGGCAGCTAGGTGGTACAGTGGTTAGGGCACCAGGGCAGGAGTCAGGAGGACTTGAGTTCAAATCTCACCTCAGACATTTGACACTCATTAGCTGTGTGACCTTGGGCAAGTCACCTAACCCTAATTGCCTCATTCTGGGTCATCTCCAGTCATCCTGATGAATATCTGGTCACTGGATTCAGATGACTGTGGAGGAGAAGTGAGGCTGGTGACCGGCACAGCCCTCCCTTACTCAAAACAAAATCAAGTGCAAATCATGTCATTATTTCTCTGATGGCATGGTCTTCTTTGGCAACAAAGGACACACACACACACACTTCTCTAAACATACACAGAATGCATATGCATACACATTCATACACATGCACAACATTGTCATGATCTGTAGCTCAGATGTTGATAATCCCCAGAAATGACCCTCAGTGGCTGACTGGCAAGTACAGAAATGCCAGTCATCTTATCTAGTACACATCCTCTTTCCCATTTTAGCAAGCACTGTTGGGATACTGTAAATAGGAGGAAAGGACTTTGGAGAAAATGAGTCATTCAAATGAAATACTACCTACTTGACTTTTGTGGGGGAAGTAGTAGTAGATAGAGTGTTGGCTCAAGACTTGGAAGTCCCAGTTCTGACCAGTCTGCTAGTTCTGATTCCAACCCTCTGTTAGTTATAAGATCTTGGACAAGTCTCTGAAGCTCCTTGGGTTTTAGCTTTCTCATGGAGGAAAGAAGAGATGGAGATGGAGAATGCATATGGAGAGATGGAGAGAAGAGTCAATCTACTAACCAACACTTATTAAACCACAACCATGAGTGGCAGTGTGGCAGTATGAATAGATTTGGAGACAGAAAGGCCTAGGTTCAAGTTCTGTGTCTAACATATATACTAGCTGTGTGACTAGGGCAAAGCACTAAACCTCTTTTTGACTGAGGTCAAACTTTTTTTTTTCTTTTTTGGAGGATGGAATCAAGACAATCAAATAATTTGCCCAAGGTCACGCAGTTAGTAAGTGCCAAGTATCTGAGTCTAGATTTGAACTCAGGTCCTCCTGATTCCAGGGCTGGTGCTCTATTCACTGTGCCACCTCACTGCCCCAGGGCAACTTTCTAAGACCATAAATGACAGAGGATATGCTGACCTGCATTGGTACAGAGCATTTCCTTGTGGAGAGTTCCCTGTATCAATGAAATCACAAGTCCAGTCCCTCTTCCCAGGTGCTAAACCTTGGGGATACAAAGACATCCTACCCTAAAGAAACTTATATTCCATAGGGGAGATAACATGTATGACATGGCTTATATTCCATAGATAAGAGATAACATGTATGACATGACTTACCTGCCCTGCCTGTCTTACAGAGTCGTAAGGATCAAATCAACTGATATATATTATATGACTGTGTATTGTAAACCACACAACTTGTTATGGGTCAGGTAGGTGGATGATAAAAATAAAACTAATACAAAGCACTGAACAGAGAGACCCTTATGAACTTCATAACCAGCAGCACCTCCTCAAATGGGGGGTGGGGGTGGACTTTACAAAATACAAAATTACAAAACTCTTCAAAATGTTAATTTAGAATCATAGATTCTCAGAATTGGGAAGGTCCTTAGAGGATCATGCACTCTTACCTTCCTCTAGAGTAGGGGTTCTTCACCTTTTAATGTCATGAACCCCCTTGACTGAAGCCTATGGACTCCTCAGAAGGGTGTTTTTAAATGCGTAAAATAAAACCGATAGGAATACAAAGAAAATAGCTTTATGGAAATACAGCTAATCAAAATGTTTGCTAAAAGAGTATGAAACTCAGGTTAAGAAGCCTTAATTTAGGGCACATTTTTGGAGAAGGGCCTCTAGAAAATTCTTGAAATTGGGGAGACTTGAATTTTACAGAAGGCATTAAGTGCCCATCAGCAACTCGCAGGGAAATCAGAATTTCAGTAAATGCCTGGCATCCTTATAGATCTCTTGAGAAATGAATGTGAATCTGGAGCCTAGTTCCCAGAGCAGGAACTGAGTCCACCAACATAGAGGATCAGGTGGGCCTGGAAAAGCTGTTGTTTGTTGGGGAATGTCCATGCAAACAAGGGCTCTGTTGTATAATAAATGTCTCTCAAAGATATTGCTGTTTTGTGATTTGTTTGGCATAAATAAAAAACTGCACAGATCTCTGGAGAGAATTTCCAAGTTGTTGAGTTAAGATTTGTTTTTCTTCCCTGCTTCCCCAACTTGCCAGAACAAATACATACCTTGGATTATTTTGGTGTGGCTTCCTTTTCCTTCCCATCTGACTTCCCTTTTTGAAGTCTTCTGGAAATAAGGTGTGAATACTTGGGAGCTAATCTGGGTGTAGCTCAGAGACCAAAGGAAAAGCAAAGTTAAGTCTATTATCTCATGAACAAATTAGAAAGTAGAACTTTTTACTGTCCCTTCTACTTCCAAATGATCCTGAGACTGTTTTTTGTTTCAGTTTTTGCTGTTGCAAATATATCTACAGTGTATTTTGGTAACCAGAAAACAAAACACTCTCCATTAAACAACTTTTAAAATGACCCTCCTAAAAGACCCTAATGTGGGTACTTCTTTGATGGATGCAAATTTTAACCATGTAAGTCTCTTCATCCTCTGACATTCTTGTCCATATGTTATCCACAGCCTATGGAGGGATAGGGAAGGATATTTCTTAAAATGGGACTTTGGGTTTAAAGGGATTCAGACTCATTTCTGGGGGAGCCTGACCTAAAGAGAAAGGATTCAGATCTTTTCTCAGATTTTCTGGTCCAGTATACCCCAACTCCAAGGTCTTACAGAAAAAAAATGTTTTAAATAAAATTTAGTTATGGCTCATGTCTAGAGTCTCCTCAAAGAAATTATTAACAGGGTCCTAATTAGAAAACTTATTCAATATCAGGTATTCAGATATCAGAACAGTTACTTATGTCCTCAACCACAAAAAAAAAATTCTTGAAACAAAAAATTCATAAGGATTCGTTAACAAGTATTTTAAACATGAAACTCTTAATAAGACTGATAAACAGATATTCAGCCCATTTGGTTGTTGCCCTTTGTTCTTGAAGAGGATCAGAATGACTTCACTATTCTAGAGTCAAGTTTCAATGTGTCTGACTATGGCTGATCAGACCAATACATGCTCAGAATGCTCTACCACAGGTTGAGCACAAATAGTCCATGTGAACATTTAAGGCGGATACTCCAAATCTGTGCATTGTGCATTTCCTTCGAGCTATTTCAATTCTGCTTTGCTCATAGAGCATAGTACCTTCTCTGCTGTGGGCATGCCATGCTGAACTCTCCTGTGCCAGTGTCTCCCATGTCAAACAATCAATTCCAAAGTTCTTGGGAGAGACCTTGAGAGTGTCCTTGTATCACTTTTTCTGACCACCATGTGATCACCTGCCCTGTGTGAGTTGTTCATAAATAGTCTTTTTCACAAGCTTACATTTTGTATTTGAACAACATGGCTAGCCCATTGGAGCTACATTCTCTGAAGCATAGTTTGATAACTTGGCAGTTTAGTTCCAGGAAGGACTTCAGTGTCTGATACCTTATCCTGTCAGGTGATCTTCAGAATCTTCCTAATACAATTCAAATTCAAAGTCTACAAGCCAAGACCAAAGTGGAAGGAGTATTGATGCATGATTTTCTGTTTGCATATGATTGTGCACTCAGTGCAGCCTCTGAAGCTGAGATGCAACAAGGTATGGATCATTCTCTGCTGCTTGGTCTAATTTTGGCCTAACAATTAGCACCAAGAAAACACAAGTGCTCCATCAACTACCACCACACAATTCATACATGGAACCATTGGTTACAACTTTTGAATGCTGTGGATAAGTTCACTTACCTTGGTAGTGTACTCTCCAGGGATGTACACATTGACAATGAGGTTGATGCACACTAGATGCACGCTAGCCAGAGATAGCTTAGTGTTTGGGATGCTCTGAAGAAAAGTTTGGGAGAGAAAAGATATTAGATTGACTACCAAACTGAAGGTCTACAGAGCTGTTGTGCTGACCTCATTGTTGTACGCATGTAAAACATGGACAGTTCTGCCAGCACCACTTTAGGAAACTGAATCAGCCCATTTACTTCAGATTTGTACTACCCAAGTAATTCACAAGGTACTGGTCTCCTGGCAGCAACATTTTGTTTGCTCCTTGGAGAAAACATTTGGAGTACAGTTGTAGGAATCATCTTCATTGCCAGTTGACACCCTCAGAACTCTGGACCTTTCTGGTTTATAAGATTATTACCAGGGCTGGAAATGTTCATCTCTTAGAATTGCTGTTCAGAGTTCTGGTCCAAAAGTTAAAACTTTATATTTCTGTGCCTCAGTTTCCTTGGCATCTATAAAATGAGGGGGTTAGTCTTGATCAGGAGTTCTTAAGCTGGAATTCAGGAACTTGTTTCTGTTTTTTGTTATTTATAACATTTTATTTTTTCCCAAGTACATGTAAAAACAATTTTTAACATTTATTCTTTAAAATTTTGTGTCCCAAATTCCCTCCCTCCCTTCCATTCTTCCTGAGACAGTAAGCAATTTGATATATAGGAACTTATTTTTAAATATTCTGATTACTGTATTTCAATGTAATTTCCTTTGTAATTCTATGTATTTTATTTTGTGCATTTAAAAATATTCTTAGAAGGAGTTTTACCAATCACCAGACTGTCCAAGAGGACCATGACATAAATATTTTCAGAACCCCTGGTCCAGAAGGTTACTCTGCTCTCTGATAGCACCAAATCCTATGATTTTCTTAAGACAATGATCAGACAATTTCCATACAGTTATTGTATTGTACCTCTCTTGATCTCTGTGAATTTAAGAGGATGAAGATCTATTTCTAAATTGAACTACTTGGGGGAAATAAACCCAAATCTCATGTTCTTTTTAGACAAGTACAGCATAATGAGCCTTATTTGATCTTTAATCATTTTTTGATCTGTGAAGAATTTGCAGTGTCTGAGGCTATTATTCTGAACGTCAATTCAAGTTAACTAAGACTTTTACTCTTGCTCTAACTTTAGATATAGATCCTAGAGATATAAGAGAATGGGCTAGGTATCTTCTCATAGCAGGGCATATCATGACATTTTGCTTTGCATTGAGTAAACCACAGATTTCAGTTTAGGATCAGAAACTTAAAGCAGAGAGGGATATTAGACATTATTTTGTTCAACATTGTTGGATGATCCATAGGTACTTCCAGCTTAGCATATTCAAGAATTCATTATCTTTCTCCCCAAATCCACCCCTCAAACACACTTTCCTATTTCTGTTGAGAACACTATCATCCTTTATTGTGTAGTCAACCAGGTTCACAACCTTGGAGTCATTTAAAATTTTTAACTCTCACTACTCACAGCCAGCAATTTCCAAGTCTTTTTGATTGTATCTTTATGATATTTCTCAAATTTCAGCTCCCCTAGGCTGCTGGATGATGCAATAGATAGAACAGTGCACATGGAATTAGGAGAAGCTGAATTCAAATCCAAACTTGTTTTTCAGTTGTGTCTGACTCTTTTTACCCCTTTTAGGGTTTTCTGGGCAAAGACACTGGAGTGGTTTGCCATTTTCTTCCCCACCTCATTTTATGGATGAGGCAAACAGGAGTAAGTGACTTGCCATGGGTCACCCAGCTAGTAAGTGCCTAAGGCCAGATTTGAACTCATGGAGACTCACCTGACTCCAGGCCTGTGCCTCTATCCATGGTACCACTACCTGCCCCACCACAGACACTTATTATTTGTGTGACTATGGATAAATCATTTAACTCTCCTAACTGCAGCCATCTTATGCATAAAATGGGGATTATTTTAGAAACTACCCCACTGGTTGTTGTGAGGAACAAAATGAGATAATAAATAAAAAGTGCTTTGCAAACTTTAAAGAGATGTATCAATGTTAGTTATTACTACTGCCCCTGCACCTGCTGCTACATGTCTATTGCCCTAGCTCCCACCATCATCGCCTTTGCCTGGATTATTGTCACAGTCTCCTACTGGTTCTCAGGTCTCTTTCCTTGCCAATCCTTTCTTCACCTAAGTGTCAAAATGATATTGTAAAGCATAGGTTTGATATGTCACTCTTCTAGTCAATAACCTCCATTGACTACTTATTACCATTGTTTGTCCTTCACTTTTTCCAGTGAGGGACCTGGGAGGCATAAGGGTACAGAGCGGGGGGAATAGCTCTTAAGCTGGTATCTGGGCATCTGAGTCTGAGGGCTGAGGCTGGATGCAGTGGGCCCCCATACTCCCTTGGAGTCCTAAAAAAATTATCTCTACCTCCCAACAGGGCGTGTCAAGAACTTACCATATTCAGCCCACATACAGCTACTAAATAGTAATTGTTTCTCTTTTACCTAGGAACCTTAAGGGTCTTCCCCTCTAAAGAAACCTATTCATTGAATGGGTGTATCTCACTCAAAGTGAGAATGCTATAAGATCTTAGCCTGAAAAGGCCAGCGTCTCACCTTGCATCCTGGGCCATCTCCAGTCATCCTGATGAATATTAGGCCACTGAAACCACATGGCTCAGGAGAAGAAAGTGAGGTTGGTGACCTTGCACAGCCCTCAATCCCTCATGTCAAAGTCAACTGCAAGTCATGTCATCATCTTGATGTCATGGTCCTCTTTCAGAATGAAGGGCAAACACAACAACCACATTTTTTTTTTTGGAAGAGGACCATGACATCAGGAAAATGATGACATGGCTTGCAATTGACATTGATTTGAGTGAGAGAGGGCTGGGCAAGGTCACCAGCCTCACTTTCTCCTCCAGAGTCTTCTAGGTCGAATCAAATTCAAATACCTCTATTTATAATTTAAAACCCTTCACAACATGGCTCCAAGTTTTCCAGGCTGATTACATATTACTCACTTTCTTGTATTAAAATGATCTCTTGCTATCTGCATTGCATCCCCCATCTCTGTGCCTTTGAATGGGCTGTCCCCCATTCTTGAAATATCCTCTTTGCTTGCTTTCACCCCTTAGTACCCCTAGTTTCCTTCAAAGGACAGCTCAAGTGCCACAGACTTTCCTGTGACTGTCAACTGCTAGTGTTCTTCCTCTGAAATAACCTTGTATTGATTTTGCAAATACTCTATAGATGCATATGTTGTTTTCCTTTTAGAATATAAGCTCCTTGAGGGCAGGAATAGTTTTAATTTTTGCATTTGTATCCTCATTACCTAGCATAATGCCAGCATATAATAGTGTTTAATAAATGTTTCTTGATTCATTAATTGAGAGAAGTAATGTGACTTGCTCAAGGTCACATGTGTAGTAAGTAGTAGAGCTTTGGTTTGACACCAAAACAGAAGGTTATAGCTAGAAAGGATATCAGAGGTCAGTGAGTTCAACCCTCTCATTTTACACATGAGGAAACTGAGACTCAGAGAGTTGAAGTGATTAGGTTACGTAGCTATTTAAGGGGCAGAGCTGGGGCTCAAACTCAAGTCCTTTGACTACGATCTGTCTCAGAATCCTGGTTCTGCCACTGCCCACTTTTGTATCCATGGAAAAGTCATTTCCACTCCCTAAGCCTCCGTTTCCTTAGCTGTTAAAAAAAAAAAAAGGAGCTGGCTGAAATGATCTCAAAGATCCTTTTCATTTTAGAAACTTCCAGTCTCCCCCCAAATGTTTCTTTGAATCTTTGCAGCCACCTGACTGCCCTTTTAACAGGAAGGCATTAAAAAAAGCAGCTTGGCCTCCTCCAAAGGGAGGCAAAAACATTCATGAATACATCTTTTCCTTTCCAGTTTGGCCTTTCTCATCACTCAAATAGATTATGGGCTGGGGTCCCTGCGGGGAAATAAAAAGGATAATTTAAAATGTATAACAAAGTCTTCTGGAGGAGGCTGTCATTGTTTTAGGACTTTTACATTAGCCTATAAAAAGAGAAAGAGAACTTTTGGCCAAATGGCTGTGGTGTTTATGTGTGTGTGTGTGTGTGTGTGCGCGCGCGCGCGCATGCGTGCGTGCGCATGCACACTAGTCATTTATTAGTTCATAGAGCTGACAATTTCTAAATAAGCCTATATAGTCATTTCCCCTACAAGTCAACTGACATGATCTTAGGATGTTCAACATTTGTGTGTATGTGTATGTCTCATCCCTTCCCACTACTTCTGCTGGGGGATATTTGATAGTGAAATGATTAGTGGGGATTGATTAAATGTATAGCCCCCACTCCTTTGATTGCCTCAAGTTCTTGCTCTTTGCCTGTTTTAAATACTTTTGCTCAGTGAAATCTCAGCTAAAAGTGACTTCTGCTCTGTCATCTTCTCCGTAGCACAGTTGTCCAAGAGATTAGAATAGGAGAAAGGTAAGAAGAGGCATAGGCTGGAGAGGAAGGGGTGTATGTGTGTGTGTGTGTGTGTGTGTGTGTGTGTGTGTGTGTGTATGAGATGGAACCAAGGTTGAACTAGGAGGCAGAGGACTCGAAATAGAATCTCCTCTTCATGCACTTTGTGATGGTGGCCAAGTTGCTTTTACTTACTCATCTCTAAAACGGAAATAGTAATGTCCTACCCAACTCACAGGGCTAATGAGAGGTTCAAATGAGAGCAGAGACTGCTACCATCTGGCCTGGTGAAGTGCAGTTATATTAGGCTAAGAAATTGTCTCCCCTAGAATTCTGCCTGAGCTTCTTTGACCATAACAGATGATTCATGGGAGAAGGGTTTGGGAGGTAGGAAGTCTGGGGTAGTTAGTGTTGGGGGATAGTGGTGGTGAGGGAACAGGGGCATAACTGTGATAGGACTTTCAGGAAAGTGTGCAAAGCACCCTTAATATGTTGGCTAACCTTGACCAGCTGGGACAAAGCTCAGATTGCCTCTCTTTAGCTATAGCACTGAATGAGAGAATTTAGCCATGGTCATGCTCATGGATCTAGCAATGTACATGAAAGGAATTTATAAACATGAAATGCTATGTGTGTAAATATCAGCTCTTAGTATCAAAGAAAGGGACTCTGGGGAAATTAATACTAGAGGCTACAACTCTTGCCCTATGACTATAGAAAATCCGTTTTTGCTCTGTTCCCTGCTCGCTGGGAGATAGAATCAGTCCTCTTCCAAGCCCCTGTTTCATGGGACCAGAAACAATGAAGAGGCTTGGGGGAGCCCCAGTTTTAAACATAAGCCACATGGCAGTGCTCTGTGATAAATAATTTAATTGCCTTTCTGTCTGCTCACCTCATAAAGATGGTTTTAAGCCATATCACAAACCAACAGCTGGCGCCAAGATGGAATTGTGTAATGGACTCTGAAAATTGGATAGTTGAATTCAAGGTAAAATGGGAGACACAGGAAGGCAGCTGAATAAACAAGGGTCCTTGTCACTGACCAGTATGCCTTGCTGTCATGGTCTCTTCTTTATAGCAATGACACACTTCATTTTAAAGAATGGATGCTTATCAGAATTGCTGCTGAGAAACCCACTTCCACAAAGCCAAACCATTTCTCTGCTCCCCTGTTGACCTCTCTGGCTTCCTTTACATCTCAACTAAAATTTCACCTTCTATAGGAAGTCTTCCCTAACTCCTCTTAATTCCAATGCCTTCCCTCTGTTAATTATGTCCTATTTATCTCATATATAGCCTGCTTCGTATAGATTTGTTTGCATGCTATCTTTCCCTTTAGACTGTGAGCTTCTGGAGGGCAAAAACGTTTTTGTTTTTGTTTTTTTTTGCCTCTTTTTGTATCCTTGGTGCTTAGCACAGTGCCTGGCACATTTTTATTGTTGCCGTTGTTTCAGTTGTGTTTAACCCTTTGTGACCCCATTTGGGATTTTCTTGGCAAAGGTATTGGAATGATTTGCCATTTCCTTCTCCAGGCCATTTTACAGAAGAGAAAACTGAGGCCAACAGGGTTAGGTGACCTGCCTACGGTCTCATAGCTAGTGTCCGGGGTCACATTTGAACTCAGATCTTCCCGACTCCAAACTTAGCTGCCCCTTGCACAAAGTAAGCCCTTTATAAATGGTTATTAGTTGGCTGATTTCCTCACTGGTATTCCTTTTTTGAGAGATATGTTTTTTTTTTAAAGAGGTAGAGGAGGGAACCCAAGGGAAGAACAATGTTGGGAGTCAGAACTAGGTTGGAATCTTGTTGTATGTGATCTTAGGCAAGTCACCTCCACTCTCTGAGCTCCACATCATACCTATAAAGTGAGAGGGTTGGACTAGATGACCTCTGATGTCCCATCCAGCTCTAAATGAATGATCTTAGGAATTAAAACCTTTTGGTTAGAAAGTATGAACTACTGTGGTTAGTAATTGTGTCACAGGGATTCCGCTAGAGTTGAGATATTTAAAAAGGAGGTAACTGAAAATTGTAAATGGCTGTTTTGTGGCATTGGGTTGTTATTAGATGCCTACTATGTGCTAAGAGCTGGGTATCCAAAGATAAGAGCAAAATAAGTCTCTGCCCTCAAAAGTAGCATGCAATACACCGGAAAAACAATAGATACACAGATAAGTAAGTTATAAAGTAATTAAGGGGTGACCCAGCGTGAGGACAAGACTGATTACTGGGAATATCAGGAAAAGTCCAGTGTAGGGGGTGGCCCTTGAGTTAAGCTCTAAAAAGAACTTTGGATTCCAAGAGGAGGAGAGAGCACCCCACTGTAGAATGTGTGCGTGTGTTCATCCTTTGTTGCCCAAGAAGACATGCCATCAGAGAAATAATGATATAACTTGCATTTGACTTTGTTTTGAGTGAAGGAGGGCTGTGCAGGTCACCAACTTTACTTCTCCTCCAGAGCCATCTGAATCCAGATACTCCTCAGGATGACTGAAGATGACCCAGGATGAGGCAATTGGGGTTAAGTGACTTGCCCAAGTTCACACAGCTGGTGAGTGTCAAGTGTCTGAGGTGAGATTTGAACTCAGGTCCTCCTGCACTGGTGCTCTACCCACTGTACCACTTAGCTGTCCCACTCAGTGTAGAATGACAATCTGCCCAAAGGCATAGACTAGGAGATGAAATAAATGCTGATGATCCTACATTGGACAGGGGGACAGGGGAGGGCTGAATAGATAGATTCTGGAGTCATCTGCATAGAGATGATAATTGAATCCATAGTACCAAGTGAGCTCACCAATTCAATAAAAATTTTTAAAGTATCTACTTTGCTACTATGCTGGGTGCTTGAGATACACTGTATTCGGGATAGAGAGGCTGGAGCAAGGACAGGGAATAAGCATGTATATGGCTTCTACTGTGTGCCAGGTACTGTGCTAAATGCTTTACAAATATCTCATTTCATCCTTATAAAAACCCTGCGAGGCAGATGCTGTTATGTCCATTTTGTAGTTGAGGATATTGAGGCAAACAGAGGTTAAGTGACTTGCCTAGGATCACAAAGCCAGTAAAATGTCAGAGGCTGGATCTGACCTCAGGTGTTCCTGACTTCAGGCATAGCTAAACTGTGACACCTGACCTCTGGCTAGTGATTGAGACAAACTCTGAAGGAAATTAGGGATTCTGAGAGATAGTGGAGAGATAAGGGATGATATAGGAGAGAGCTGAAGTACCATGTTCAAGGAAGAACAAATAGACCGGCATGGCTGGAACATAGATTGTATGAAAGGGACTAACGTGTAATGAACTTGCAAAGGTGCAGACTGGAGTTATGCCAAGAAGAGGATTTGTTTCTTCTTCTAGAGGCATAGACTGAATTGTCACTATTTGGCATGATTCACAAATTTATGTCTATCTATTAATCTCTCTCAAGCACCAGTCTCACATTTCCTATTTATTATGGGACATTTCAAAGTAGTTGTCTTAGGGACATCTCAAATTCAACATATATAACAGAACACTTTGTCTTTCTCCCCAAACCTATCCCTCTTCTGGATTTTTCTATTTCTGTCAAGGGTACTGCCACTCCTCCAGTCCCCCAGATTTGCAATCTTGACATTTTTCTTGACTCCTCCCTCTCCCTCATCCTATATCTCTGATTAGTTGCCAAATCTTGCCCTTCCTGTCTCTATATTATCTCTTATATCTGATACCTTTCTGTACTCACACAGCCACCATCTTAGTAAAGACCTTCATTGCTTCTAGCCTCCACTATTGCAATGAGCTTCTATTGGTCTCGCTATCTCAAGTTTCTCCCCTCTCTCTTATCCTTCACACAGATGCCAACATGATCTGTGGTAAAGTGGTTTGCCATTTCCTGCTCCAGTTCATTTTACAAATGAGGGAACTGAGGCAAATGGGGTTAAGTGACTTTCCCAGGGGCACACAGCTATTAGTGTCTGAGTACAGATTTAAGCTCAGGAAGAAGACTTTTCCTGACTCCAGACTTGGCATTCTATCTACTGCACCATCTAGTTTCCTGCCTGGCACATAATAGGCACTTAATAAATGCTTGTTGATTATCTGGTTGAATATGGAACCAATAGAACTTGCATAGGAGAGTGACATGATCAGACCTATTAATTTTCATAGAGAAAGGAAGACAGACAGAGTTCAAGGTATACCCACATGTAGTATAGGATATAGCTTCAATTAGCAAAGGAGACTAAAGAGCAATATAAAGGTAGAAGAAGAACGAGGAGACAAACTCTCAAGGAAATTAGGGATTCTGAGAGGTAGTGAGGAAATAGGGATGAGATAGGAGAGAGATGAAGTACCATGTTCAAGGAAGAGCAAAAGGACCAGGTTGACTTGAATATAGATTGTATGAAGGGAACTAATGTGCAATGAACTTGGTGCAGGTTGGAGTTAGCCATGAAGGCCTTCAAATGCCAAATAGAGAATTTGTTTCTGTCATTGAAAACACCAAACCCATTATTTTAGGCACTCTATTTTGAATTATTCTTATGTGGGTACATGTAGCTATCCCCTAATTAAGGTAATCACCTCTTTTTAACTTTTGTATTCCCAGGGTACCCATGCTTAAGAAACATTAGTTGAATTTATTTACTTGAATCTAATTGATATAAAATCATAGACTTTCTAAGTCCCTTTGACTCTAAGTTCTACATGAAATCATTACCAGAATATGCCAGACAAGTGGTCATCTAATTTTTTATTGAAGATTTAGAGCTGAGAAAGACCTAGGAGATCATCCAACCCAATCCTTTCATTTTTCAGATGAGGAAAATCAGGTTTAGGGGGGTAAAAATGACTTTCTTAAGGTCATGTAGGTACTACTTGAAAGAGTAGGTAGGTCCTGTGATACCAAATCCAGCCTTCTTTTCATTGTACTTAATCTCTGGTGGCAGTGTGGTGGTGGTGGTGTGTCCATTGCCTACTGAGGCAGCTCATTTCACTTTTTGATATTTCTAATTAGTAGGAAGATTTTTCTTATATTGGAGGTAGTAGCTAGTAGTGGCCTGGAGTCAGGAAAATCTGAGTTCGAATCTGTCCTCACACATTTATTATTTATGTGACTCTGGGCAAGTCCTGTAACTCTTTCTGCCTTAGTTTCCTCGTCTATGAAATGGAAACAATAACAGCACCTACCTATCAAGGTTGTAGTGAGGCTCTAATAAGTTAATAGTTGTAAAGCACTACATAAATATTGGTTATCATTATATCAAACCTAAATCTTTCTCTCTGCAACTTTTAGCCGTTGATCCTACTTAAATTCTCCATGACTAAGAAGAACAATATGAATATTTTTTCGATTTGACAACCTTTCAAATACTTGAAGGTAGCAAACCTCCTCTTTGTCATTCTAAGAGAAATGTATTAGCCAGAGGAGAAAATGGTTCCAAAAGAACAATAGTGAAAGTAGAATGCTTAATTGTTAGCACAAAGAATGGGCTGGGTTAAACTCATTATCAAGAATAAAGTCTGATTCTGAGCCCTGGTGTGTGGAAGAGTAATAAAGATCACAACTTAAAACTTGCAAAAACAAATGATATCATTTGATCCTCACAAAACTATGAAGTAAGCAGGGCACATATTATTAGGCTTATTTTACAGAAGAAGAAACTGAAGTTGGGAGAGGTTAAGTAGCTCCTTGAATTCATCAGGGCATCTAGATGGCACCTTATAGGTAGAGTGGATGGAGTGCTAAGCCTGGAATCAGGAAGACTCATTTTTCTGAGTTCAAATCTGGCCTCAGATACTTACTATCTGTGTGATCCTGAGCAAGTTACTTAACCTTGTTTGTCTCAAATTCTTATAAATAAATTAGAGAAGGAAATGGCAATCCATTATCTTTGTGAAGAAGACCTCCAAAGGCCAAAGGGGTCCCACTGAGTCAGACAAGACTGAAACATGACTTAATAACAACAGCCAGAACAAGGTCATACAGCTAGCAGGGTAATAGAATGCAGAGCAGGAGGGGACCTTAGAGATCACTAGGGAGTGAATGTATTCAAATTCACCTAACCCATGATAACTACCATGTTGATAACTACCATGTTCCACATTCCATCCAGTCACACCAAAGCCTACCAAACTTGGGTAACTTGACTTCAGCAATGCTCCAACCCTTCTTACTTTCCACCTCTGGTTTTAACTCTGCAAAGAGTAATCAAATCAAATCAAAGTTACCATTGCTACTGGAAAGGGTGTGACAACCAATGAAAGAGGGAGGGGTGCAAAGGGTGGAGAGGGGAAGAGGAATTCTTAGAAGGTATTGTACTACTCTAGTAGATAGAGTGCTAGACTCAAAGACAGGAAGACTTGGGTTCAAATCCTGTCTAAGCATTTACTGGCTGTATAAGCCTGACTCTACTCACAATTCTTTACTCTCCAGACCCAAATTCCCTTCTCTGGCCCAAGTATCCCTACATATATTACCTTGCTCTATTATAATGTTAAACTTGTTGAAGGCAGGACTGCCACACTTTTTTTTATTTATGCCTCTAGCATCTAGCACAATCCTTGACATATAGTAGGTACTTAAAAAGTCCTTGTTCATTCATTTGACATTTTATACAATCCATTTATTTTAGAAATGGAGAAAATGAGGTGGAGCCAAGATGGTGGAGTAGAAAGATGAATCTGTAGAAGCTCCCCCACATAGCCCATAAAATACCAGTAAAAAATGGCTCTAAACAAATTCTAGAGCAGCAGAAGCCACAAAACTACAGAATGAAAGAGATTTCTAGCCCAAGACAACCTAGAAGGCCAGCAGGAAAGGTATATTGCATCAGGTGCTGAGCACAGCATGGGCCGTGCAGTGCGGCAGGGACAGGACCCAGAACAGGCTTCAGGGAGCCACCAGCAGCAGCAGTTCCCACATTGCTCAACCCAGAAATGCCAAAGACAGCTTCAAAGGTCAGTGAGAAAGCCTTTTTATCTGGGTGAGAAGGGAATGTGTTCTGGCCCCACCAGTAGCAGCCACTGTAGCATCCATTTTTGGAGCCCTTGACTTAAAGCCCCTGGGGAATTGAGCAGCTTATCTGAGTCTCAGCCCTGGGCTGGGCCCTGGGGTTAGGAGGAGTACTGGCCATGGAGTTGGAGACAGTTGTGGAGAGGGAACTCTACTCGCAGTTTCTGGGCAGAAAAGTTTTTGATTGCTCTCCGACCAGTGTACAGGCCTGGAGAGGAGTAGCTCATCTCCCTTGATTGCGCCACCTTGGAGGAACTGAGAACTTACATCCTTAGAGTATACTCTCCTCTTGACAAAGGACACAAAAGTCAGGTAACTGACTGGGAAAATACCCAAAACGGGGAAAAAAAATAAGGCTATAGAAGGTTACTTTCTTGGTGAACAGGTATTCTCTTCCATCCTTTTGGATGAGGAAGAACAAAGTGTAAAATCAGAGGAAGGCTTCTGCATCTAAGACCTCCAAAATAAATATCCAATGGTCTCAGGCCATGGAAGAGCTCAAAAAGGATTTTGAAAATCAAGTAATAGAGATGGAGGAAAAATTGGGAAGAGAAATGAGAGTGATGCAAGAAAATCATGAAAAGTGAGTCAACAACTTGCTAAAGGAGACCCAAAAAATATTGAAGAAAATAACACCTTTAAAAACAGGTTAACTCAATTGGCAAAAGAATTTCAAAAAGCCAATGAGGAGAATAATGCTTTAAAAAGCAGAATCAGCCAAATGGAAAAGGAGGTTCAAAAGCTCACTGAAGAAAATAATTCTTTTTTTTTTTAATGTTATTTGTTGTTTATTCAGTATTTAGGGTTAGTATGACATTTGAGGAATTGGTTGTGTTGTACATATACAGATCTTTTTATATAATATGGAAATTTACAACTATATATATATATATAAAATAGGCAGACAAAATCAGGTGCTTTAGAAAGGTGATACATGGAGGCCATGCTGTAGTGCCCTAATGGAGAGGAGCACAAAGATAATCAATGCATCAATAAAGAATTACTACTGTATGGTGTTTTGTATCCAAGAGTGTTGTCTTCTGGACCTGAGGGAACTTGTAGCACCTACATACAAGGCAGGTAGTTTATATACCTGTGGGACACTGGCTCTGCTTGACACCAACCACTGAGACTATACAGGTCATATTCAGCATCATATGCAAACTACAACAGGGTTCTATTCCCCATTTCTAACTTTAGGAAGAAACTAGAGTGTGTTCACAGGTTTTATACTTCTGGTGTTTAGTCACTAATCAGAGAAAGGATTTGGGCTATCTGAGAAGCAGATCATACATAACCCCTCAACCCCTGTCCTGTTCTCTTTATGGCAGCACATTCAAAGGCTTTAAAATTGCATCTCCTTCGGGATTCCCTAAAGAGTATCTACGCTCTTCTTTAAACGGCTCTCCTCCCCTGGTTTCAGGTTGACTTTCACCACATCTGAAATGCCATTCTGCCCCAAGACACATGGGACACTAAGAAAGACATCCTCTTTAATGCCATATAGTCCCTTAATCATGGTGGAAATGGGATGCACTCTCCTAAGATTCTTCATTATGCTTTCTGCCAGATCTGCCAAAGACAAGCCAATGGCCCAGGAAGTGTAGCCCTTCAGTTTGATTACCTCATAAGCACTTTCAAGCACCTGTTTATGAACATCTTTCCAATTTTCTGCATCAGCATCAGTTCCCAAAGATGGATGAAGGTTCTCTAGAGATATACCAGCAAGATTCACACCACTCCACACAGGAACACTGGAGTCTCCATGACAACTTAAAGAATGGACACCAAGTCTCTCCCCCATTAGGAAACAGAAATGGGCAGAATCCAGATTGCAATCACTTCCAATAACACGGTGTTTAGGAAAGCCACTTAGCTTCCAGGCCACATATAGCCGCTGGATTGGAAACAATAAGCAGCTTGCAATTAGGGCTGTATTTAACAATATTGGGAATGGTGAATTTAAAGATATTCACATTATGCTGGACCAAATTAAGATGACTTTCTCCCTCTTGTTTACGTGCCCCAGCTGTAACAATGACCAGCTTTGAGTTTGCAGTCACACTGTAGTCTTTGCCAGAAACAGTCTTTGGCATTTTGAGGAAAAGGCTGCCATGTTGGAGATCCATCATCTCTCCCTTTAGTTTGTCTTCTATTACATCAACTAGGGCAAGTTCGTCAGCCAGTTCCTTTGTTAAGATACTAATGGCACAAGCCATGCCAACTGCACCAACCCCAACAACAGTGATCTTGTTCTGGGGAACCTGGTCCTCCTTTAGGACATTCAAGATAAGCTGATCCTTGACAGTTGATACCATTTTGGAGGGTAGCTGCGGGGGATAGCTAGTCAGGCTGCGAAAGTTCTGAGATAGATGTGAGGTTGCTGCTCCCAGGCTTGCACCAAAAATAATTCTTTAAAAATTAGAATGGAGAAGATGGAAGCTAATGACTTTATGAGAAATCAAAAATTACAAAACAAAACCAAAAGAATGAAAAAATAGAAGATAATGTAAAACATCTCATTGGAAAAACAGTTGACCTGGAAAATAGATCCAAGAGAGACAATTCAAAAATTATGGGACTACCTGAAAGCCATGATCAAAAAAAGAGCCTAGACATCATCTTTCATGAAATTATCAAGGAAAACTGCCCTAGTATTCTTGAACCAGAGAGCAAAATAAATATTGAAAGAATCCACTGATCACCTCCTGAAAACTATCCAACAAGAAAAACTCTTAGGAATATTGGAGTTAAATTCCAGAGTTACCAGGTCAAGAAAATACTGCAAGCATCTAGAAAGAAACAATTCCAGTATTGTGGAAATACAATCAGGATAACACAAGATCTAGCAGCTTCTGTATTAAGGGATTGAAGGAATTGGAATATGATATTCCAGAAGTCAAAGGAACTAGGATTAAAACCAAGAATCACCTACCCAGCTAAACTGAGTATAATACTACAGGGGAAAAATGGTCATTCAATGAAATAGAGGATTTTCAAGCATTCTTCATGACAAGACCAGAACTGAAGAAAAAAATTTGACTTTCAAACACAAGAATCAGGAGAAGCATAAAAAGGTTAACAGGAAAGAAAAATCATGAGGGACTTTCTAAAGTTGAACTGTTTACATTCCTACATGGAAAGACAATATTTGTAACTTGAGATTTTTCTTAATATTTGGATAGTTGGAGGGATTATACACACACACAGAGCACAGGATGAGTTGAGTAAGAAGAGATGATATCTAAATAAATAAAATTAAAGGGTGAGAGGAATATAATGGGAGAAGAAAGGGAGAAATGGAATGGGGCAAATTATCTCTCATAAAAGAGGTAAGAGAAAGCTTTTTCAATGGAGTAGAAAAGGGAGGAGCTGAGAGGGAAAAAGTGAAGCTCACTCTTCTCACATTTGGCTTTAGGAGGGAATAACATGCACACTCCATTTGGTATGAAAATCTATCTTACAATACAGGAAAGTAGGGGAGAAGGGGACAAGTGGGGTGGGGGGTTGACATAAGGGAGGGCAAATGGAAGGAGGGAGTAATTAGAAGTAAACACTTATGGGGTGGGACAAGGTCAAAAGAGAGAATAGAATAAATGGGGGGCAGGATAGAATGAAGGGAAGTTAATCTTATACAACATAAGTATTATGGAAGTCTTTTGCAAAACTGCACATATATATAGCCTACACTGAATTGCTTGCCTTTTTAGTGGGGATGGGTGGGGAGGGAAGAAGGGAGAGAAGTTGGAACTCAAAGTTTTAGGAATAAATATTCAGAATTGTTTTTGCGTACAACTGGAAAATAAAAAAACACAGGTAATGAGGTATAGAAATCTATCTTGCCCTACCAGAAAAGAGAGAAGATGGGAAGAAGGGAAGGGAGGGATGTGATAGAAGGGAGGACATATTGAAGGAAGGGATAATCAGAATGCAAGGCATTATGGGGTGGAGAAAGTGAGAGATGGGGAGAAAATTTGAAACTCAAAATTTTGTGGAAATGAATGTTGAAAAAAAATAAAGAACCATTAAAAAAAAAAGAAACTGAGACTCAGAGAAGTTACTTGACTTTCCCCATAAGCATGAGAATTGTAATTCACATTCAGATCTTCTGACTTCACACCCAATGCTCTTTACAGGGCACCACATTACACAACTTTCTGAATTATTCCCAGCTTTAATTTTATTGCAGATGATCTGAGTTATATATTTCTAAAAAAGAAGCCTGAGTTTTTAATAGGAGTTTTACTTCTCTAATTCATGGAATACTAGACTCCAAGTCAAGAAGACTTAGGTTGAGATCTGTCTAGGCATTTACAAGGCATATGACCCTGCGCAAGTCACTTAATTTGTCTTCCTCTTCTGCATATGGAACATAATAATAGCACCTATTTCACAAGGTTTGTCAGACTGAAATGAGATGATACATCTCATTCGTCAATTGCTTCATAAAATTTAAAATGTACAGAAATGTACTATTATTATTATTAGCTTCCCTATTCCCACCTCCTTCTTCCTCCTTGCTCCCCCCCACTCAGTGATATATTTGACTTGCTCTGGATCACCTCCCCTATAGAAACTGATTTTCTTATTTTTATTAAATAAGAAATGTTTACACATATTCATAATATTTGACCATTATCAAAAAAATTTCATATATATTATCCCATACTTCATAACAATCCTGTGAAATAGGTAGGACAGGTATTATTATCCCCATTGAAAGATGACGTAGCTGAGGTCAAAGAAGGTAATATTCAAGGAACATAATAGCTAATTAATTTAGATCATGTTTTAAAGATTGCATGGGACTTTACGTGCACATTATGTGCACTTTATGTGCAAATTATTTAATTTGATCCTCACAATGACTGTTTGAGGTAGGACTTATTATTATCCTAATTTTGCAAATAAGGAAACTGAGTCTGACAGAGATTAAGGGACTTGCTCAGAGTCACACAACTAGTAAGTGTCTAAGGCAAGATTCAAATGCAAATTTTCTTTATTCTAAGACCTGCACTCTGATCTTTATGTCACCTAGCTGTTTCTGGGGTGGTCCACTTTGGCTGGACTGTTGAGTGTGTGGAGAGAATTAATATAAGAAAAAGCTAGAAAGTCAGATTGTGGAAGGTCAGTGAAAATTTGGTTGTTGTGCCCATGTCTGACTCTCTGTGACCCCATTTGTTTTCTCATTTGTTTGTTTTTGACAATGATACTGGAGTAGTGTGCCATTTCTTTCTCCAGCTCATTTTACAGATAAAGAAACTGAGGCAAAGAGGGTTGAGTGACTTGCTCAGAGTCAAACAGCTATTAAATGTCTAAGGTCTTTTTGAACTCCAGGGCTGATACTCTATCCACAGTGCCTTCTAGCGGCCCCAGTGAAAATTATCTTAGCTAACTTCCCAGCTTTATCAGACCCAGAGACGTCCATAACTTCAAGTGTTCTCATGGGCTAATGTGTCTTGTTCTATACTTTCCCTCCAGATTTATTATTTTTAAAAATGTTTTGCTGGTGCTCTTTGTTAGTTTCTCCATATATGCTTGTCATTATTACTTAATAATATCAACAGAAACAGCTGAAACAGTGAATGCATTTGACAGTGCATGTGACATTCTTTATCTCACCATTGTCCACCATCTGGGTTCAGATCCAACTTTTGATACTATGTTTTTGGCTTTTGGAAAACCACTTAACCTTAGGCACTTAATAAATGTTCACCAAGTAAACAAGCATTTATTAAGCACTTCCTATGTGTTAGGCATTGTGCTCAGTGCTGGGGTTAAAAAGAAAGGTTAAAACAACAAGTTTTAAGTTAGTAAGAATTATAAGAAAAATATGAGCCACAAAAGATAGTGAATGAAAATAAACATTTCCAATGACTTTCACAACTGAATTAATGTTTCCCTTTTCATCATGGATGTAAACGAGTGCCTCTCATTTTCTCTTTTCATATAAATCTTGCCCACAAACTGCAGGCAGCTTCAAAGACCAATCTCAAGGTTATATGAGTTTTCCTCATGGTGGGGACAATCCTATGGCCAGGTCCTCTTGCTCTCTCTTGTTATAGGGTCAGTAGGCCACTAGGTGGCACAGTGGATAGATAGAGTGCTGGACTTGGAGTCAGGCCTGGCCTCAGACACTTACTAGCTGTGTGACCCTGGGCAACTCACCTGTGTTTGCCTCAGTTTCCTCATTTGTAAAATGATCTGGAGAAGGAAACGGCCAACTACTCTAGTATCTTTGCTAAGAAAACCCCAAATGGAATCACAAAGAGTCAGATATGACTGAAATGACTGAACATAACAACAGTTACAACTAAAAAAATCATATACCCCATACTGGAAAGCACCTCAGAGGTTACTTAGCCCAACCTCCTCCATTTTCATTGTTTCTTTCTTAAATAAATTTTTTTTAATCAAATGAAAATCAGTCTCTCTCCCCTACTTCCTCCCTCTACTGAAAAAAAGAAAAAGAATCAAAACTTTTGTAATAAATAAAACATACGGAGTAAATTCCTGCATTGGCCATGTCCAAAAGAGATCTTATTTTGTATCCTGCATCCATCACCTCTCTGTCACGTGAGTAGCATATTTTATCACAGATCATATGAAATCACAATTAGACACTGTGTTGATTAGAATTTGTAAGGTTTTCAAAGTGTTTTTTGTTTTTATGTTGTTATGTAATATATGTGTGTATATATGTATATATATATATATATATTTATGCTCATTTTATTTTAGTTCATACAAATCTTTCCAGGTTTCACTTAAAATGTCCCTTTTGTCTTTTCTGATGGTACAATTATTCCATTATATTTATTTACTTTAATACGTTCAACCATTCCCCAATTGATGAATGCCCCCCCCTTCATTTTACAGATGTAGATATTGAGACATTATTATTAAGCATCTACTATGTGTCAGGTACTTTACCAATACTATCTCATTTTATCCTCACAATAACCCTGGGAGGTAGGTGCTATTATTATCACCCTCATTTTACAGTTGAGGAAACTGAAGGAGATAGTATCTTGACCAAGGTCTCATCAACAGTAAGTGTGAGAAACGGGATATGCACCCAGATCCTCAAGTGCAGAGAGTCCATGAGCTGGCATGTATTTGGGATGTATGGCATAGTGATTAAGGGAAAAGAGGAGAATACATCTCCTCTGGACTAGTACAGGAAGAGGTGTTATTTAGGAAAAAAACAAAATGACCCGTTGCTGATTGACTGGATACTGGTGGCCAGAGGAAATGGAAGACAGTAACTCATGATGTGTGGGTGGCAATCTGCAGATCAGAGATTCACTGGAAAATTAGTGGGGACTAGAATCCTACCCCAAAGATGTAAGCCTCTAATAAGATCAATAGTATTTGTGCTGTGTTATGACCACAAGGAGGAGCTTTAGAACTTTTCTCCCTTTTCTATCCCTGGCTCCAGAGCTCTGGGAAATTGCCAAGTACCAGACTGGTCTCCTGCCTTCAAGTGTGGTTATAGTGTGTAATGAAATACAACCATTTTTAGCCTGAGCCTCCCTTCAAGGCAGTGAGAGGGGTAGGAGTGATGAGAAGGAGGAAGGAAGAGTAGAATGGCCTTGTGAGAGTTTTTAAAAAAGGAGTAAGCAAATATAGAACAAAGAACATGGAAATATAACAAGTAACCAGAAGGTAAGGTGTTGCCTAATTATGGGATAATAAATAACCAGTCATAATGTATGGGCAATAACACATTTTGTAACACTGTTCTGTGTTCCTGGAATTCTCTCCTTCCTCAGCTCTGCCTCTTAGAATCCCGAAACTCCTTCACAATTTCACTCAAGCGCTTCTTCCCTATCAGTCTTTATCCCCTAATTCTTAGTGCTTCCCCTGAAATAATTTGATATCTATATTGTATATATTTTGCATTTTTTCATCCATGAATATGTTTTTCTCAGGAGACTACAAGCTCCATTAGGAAAAAAAGAGTAGCTTGTTTTGTCTTTAGAAGGCACTTAATTCGTTGAATTAATGAATTGAAGTGAATTCATGTTATCTAAATGAAGATTAGATAGTCAGGATAAAAGATGAGAGAAGAGTGTGGAAAGGGATGACTGGAAAGGAGTCAAAACAGAAGAGACTGAAAAAGGGAACTATAATTAGGTAGACATAACTACAAATTCTGGGCCCTGAGGCAAGTGTGAGTGTGAGTGTGAGTGCGTGTGTGTGCGTGTGTGCGTGCGTGTGTGTGTGTGTATGGGGGGGGCAGGTTGGTGGTGAGGTGGAGTGTCCAAAGGGAACAGAGATATTAATGGAGAGAAGAAAAGGAAGGTAAAAGAGAATAGGGACAGGACTAGGACTGAGTTTTGTAGGGAGGAATGAAAGAGGTGGCAGCTACCAGTATCCACTGCTTTCCTAATTAGCCCTATGCTGATCCCAGATATTCAGGCTGTTGATCCCCAAATCAAGTGATATGTCAAGCAATGAGTTCTAGTGAGTAGGTGGTATTTGGGAAAGAAGTGAAGCAGACACAGATTCTGGGGAAGGAATCTTGGGTGGGGAAGGTAAAGAAACAGCCATTTTTATAGGAGGTACTCTGCTACTAGAATAGAAAAGGAAATTAGCCTTTGAAGATGTTTATACTTGGGGTATCATCTCATCTGTCCCATCCTATTCCTGACTTGTATTCTGATGACCAGGGGGAGATCCAAATAAAAAGAAGGTATGGGTTTCTGGAAATAAGACTGCAAGTAGGGAGCCAAGAACAAAAAAAATTATTAAGATTTCAAAAAATGAGAATATAAAATGAATGTAAATTAAAATAGTACAAGTAGAGAATATAAGAATAACAAAGAGCATGGAGCAATACTGCACAGTTACTACTGCTAATAACTCACATTTACATAGATAATAACAATTACAAAAGTTTTATGTTAATCCATTTGTTGTTATACTAATTTTACATGAGAGAAAACAAACTCAGATTATGTGATTTGGTATCATAGATTTTAGAACTGAAAGGAATCTTAGAGGTCATCTAGTCCAACCCTCTCATTTTACAGATGAAAAAGTGAAGACCTGATTGGTCAAGTGACTTACTGAAAAGCTACATAGGTATAAAAAGCAGAGCTGGGATTTGAACGCAAGCCCTCTACCTCCAAATAATAGTAAGAGCTAAGGCTTTAAGGTTTACAAGGTGTTTTCTACATAGCATTTGATTTGATACTCATAACAACTTTGTGAAGAAGGTCCTATTATTATCCCTATTTTTCACCTGAGGAAAGTGTCTGAACGAGGATTCAACTGAGATTTCCCACAGTTCATGCCCAGAGTTCCATACACTACACTATGCTGCCCCTCAAATTCAGGTCTCTTTCTCCTTTATCAAGATTTCTAAGGTCATAGAACTAGCAAGTGTTAAAGTGGCAACTAGAGCCCAAGATTATTTTGGGATATAGAATTTAGAACTGGAAGGGACCTTCAAGATTACCCAGACAAAGTTTCTTCACCTGGAGTCTATGAATTTGTTTTAAAAATATTTTGGTAGCTGTGTTTCATTGCAAATAGTTTGCATTGTAATCCTATGTATTTTATAATATGCATTTAAAACATTATTGGGAGAAGGGATTATAGGCTTCACCAGACTGCCAGAGGGATCTGTGACACAAAAATGAACACTTAATTTAAGTCAGCCCCCAAATTTTACAAGCACAGAAACTGAGACCTAGAGAGGTTAAGAGAGTTGCCCAAGGTCAAAATGGGAAATAGTAGAAATGAAATTTGAGGCTAGAGGGTTTGATTCTTTATCTAGCTCTCAGTTTTCCACTGAATCACACAATCAGAGTGGAGTTTGCTTGCAGAAGGTTTTTTGCAAAAGAAAAGTAGTATAAACAAAAACTTCTTAACAATTAAAGCTGTTCAAAGATGGAATAAGCTGCCTCCAGAGAGAGTGAATTTCTCAACCAGGACCACTTGTTGAGAATGTTGTAGGGCATTCTTGTTTCAGCATGGATGAGAATGAATGGCTTCAGCAGTTTTTTTTCAGGAGTTTTGAATCCTTCCTTCATTCCTTCCTTCTCTTCCTCCCCCTCCCCTTTCCTCCTTCCTTCCTTTTTTCCTTCCTTCCAAATGAGAAAATATATGTAAAGAACTTTGTAAATCTCCAAGTGCTATCTAAATGTTAGCTATTATTTTATTATATTATTTGTTATGCCAGGTCTTCCCGGCTCATTCCTGGTCTGTCCATTACACTAAGCTGCCGTTCATCTTTGTGTAAGATAGAATGAAAAGGAAGCATTCCCCAGGAATGGGGAAGTCCCTCTCTCCTGAAGAAACTCATTCTTTTCTTGGATCGACTTCATCGTTAGTGAAATTTCTTTATACTGAGGCTAAATCTGCCTCTTTGACACTTCTATCCATCGCTTCTTGTTCTGTAATCTAGGGCCAAGAAGAATGAGCTTATTCCCTCATTTACACGCCAGTCCTTCCAATGTTTGAAGTCAACTCTCTTATCCTCCCCAAATCTGATTTTTCTCCAAGCAAACAGTTCTTTCACCTGATCCTTGTACGGCTTTGTCTCTTCGACATCTGAATCATCCTTCTTTGGAAATAATTCAGCTCGTTAATGTTCTTATTAAAATATGGAACTTAAAAACTGAACATAATATTCCAGCTGTGGTCTGATGAAGGCTGAGTACAGCAGAATTTATCCAGCCCTTGTTCTGGACCCTTTGCTTGTCTTAGTAGAGACCATAATTGCATTAATAATTATACCTAGCATTTGAGTAACACTTTCAGGTTTGCAAAACACTTTACAAATATCTCACTTGACCCTCACAACTATGGGAAGCAGATGCTATTATCACCATTTTATCGATGAGGAGACTGAGTTCACATGACTTGCCCAGGGTCATAAAGCTAGTAAACATGTGAGGCTGATTTTGAACTCAAGTCTTCCTGATGCCAGGCCTGGTATCTCTAACCACTGTGAAACCTGTCTATTAGATTGTGAAGCTATTTCCCACTTTTGCCTTGTACTGACTTTCATTCAAAGCTCCCCAAATTTTTACACCTAAACTTTAAATCTATGTAAGCCACCCTCTATCTCTATTTGTAAAGTGTAGAACTTTTCAATCATCTCTCCCAAAATCCATCTTATTAGATTTAGCTCATTGCTTTTGTTTATCAAGACTGAATACTAGAGACATTTTGTATGTCCCTCCTTGTTTTGTATTATACTGGTTTAACACCCATGCTGTGCCTTCATTCACCTCATTGAGAAAATGTTAAAACAAGTCTGAACCAAGTTAGGTCTGTGGGGGACTTCATTAGAGACCCATGTTTGGCAGGTATTTAAATACATTCTAAGGGACTTGTTAATGCTCATCTGAAACTAGAAATGTATTTATTGGAAAAGCTGTAGTTCTGAACATTGTTGCTTTCTCATTATATTTCATACAATTCTCTTTTCTGATGCTGGAGATACAATACCGATTAAAATACGGACAACTAATTTTAGCTTAATTAATTCATAATGGGAAGCTAGGAGGTGCAGTGGATAAAGCACCAGGGCAGGAGTCAGGAGGACCTGAGTTCAAATCTCACCTCAGACACTTGACACTCATTAGCTGTGTGACTTTGGGCAAATCACAACCCCAATTGCCTCATCCTGGGTCATCTCCAGTCATCCTGATGAATATCTGGTCATTGGATTCAGATGGCTCTGGAAGAGAAGTGAGGCTGGTGACATGCACAGCCCTCCTTCACTCAAAAAACAAAGTCAAGTGCAATTCATGTCAATATTTCTCTGATGGCATGGTCTTCTTTGTCAATGGACAAACATACAATACAATTAATTCATACAAATAAATATTCACAAAGTCTCTCAGGTGGTGTTTGTGTGATGCTAAAAACAAGTTTATTTTTGAAAAAGTGAAAAAAAATTGTTGTTTTGTTTGCACAGTAGCCAATAATTGATTTAACTTATTTTTCTTCTCTAAATGACCTGTTGCTTTGTCATTCACAGAATCTCAGATTTGGAAAGGAATTACAGAATCTGAGTTAGAATCTTGTCCAACACTTATCTGAGCTCAATTCCCTTTCTAACATTCCTAATATATGGTCAACTAGCTTCTGATTGACTGGCTCTGAGTAAACAGCAGTTGTTTCTGTTTTGGCCAGAAACCCTAAGGGTCTTCCCCTCCCAGACTGATTTTTTAAAAATTAGGTTAAAGAGGCCATTCTCTGCCTCATTCCTTACCTACCTCAATCACTGAAATAACATGACCTCAGACAACCTGAGACCTGGGAAAGACCTTAGCTTGAAAAAGCTAAGGTCTTGGTCTCCCTCTGCATCCAGGGCCATCTCCTGTCCTCCTGATCTACTTGTCATTGGACCCAGATGTCTTGGGAGGGAGAGAATGAGGCTGGTAACTTAAATTCTTAAATTTTCTTAAATCTAATCCACTTGTATGTTATGGCATCACCTCCCTGAAGTCATGGTCTTCTTTGAGAATGAAGGACAAAGAAAAACAACAAAAACCTCTAATGTGGGACAGTCAATTAAATCTCAAGGCAGCCTATTCAATTTTTAAACATATTTAATCAGAAAGCCAGCATGTGCTATCAGATGCATTCACTGCTTCAGCGGTTTCTGTTGGTGTTATTAAATAGTTGTTGGAAGAAATGACAGCATCTATATCACATGGCTGTTGTGAGAATTGAATGAGATAATATTTGTAAAGTGATTGTGCAGTTTTTGGCACATAGTAGGCATTATAAAAAAAAGCTTATTCTTACTGGAATTATTATTTAAAGCCACCATGCATGTGGCCAGTCTTTAGCCAGTCAATGACCAAGTTGCTCTCCAGTTTCAACAAAGAAACCTACGTACTTTATAAAATGGGTAATAAAATGGGGAATAACAGATGTGTGTGCACTTCAATTTAAAATGTTAACACCTTTTCCCTCTGTTGCTTGTTTATTAATTTTTTCTTATTATTTATATTATTTACATCGGTTGGACTTGCTGGGAAATAAATTGTTTGGTGCTCTGAACTATTCTACTTTCTACTCAACGTAAACACTTAAAACATCTATCTCTTTTCAATTTCTACTCATTGCTCCCAGTGCTACTCTCTGGGTTCAAGCAAGTTAAGTCTTATCCCTCTGACATGGCATGGTCTTTGAACAGACTACATGTTATCCATATATTTAAACTGTGTTACCAAGAGCTCCCCTCCTGGATCACTGCCTTGTCGTGGTGGAGGGGCTTGTGTTGCTCAATGAAACTATGAGCTAAAAGGCTACTTAAGACAAACAAGTCATAGTATAGAGTTCTGACAAAAGATGATTTATGGGAGAAGGAAATGGCAAACTACTCTAAAATCTTAGCCAAGAAAATCCATGAACAGTATTTATTTTTTGGAGGGGAAGGCAAGGGCAATTAGGATTAGGTGACTTGCCCAAAGTCACATAGTAAGTTTCAAGTGTCTGAGACTGGATTTGAACTCAGGTCCTCCTGACTCTAGGGTTGGTGCTTCTCACTGTGCCACCTATCCACCTCAATATTAAAATGATAAAATATATGGCACCAGAAGATGAGCCCTTCAGGTTGGAAGGTCTTTGACATATTGAAGAAGAGTAGAGGACACCTACAAATAGCTCCAGTACTAATGAAATGACTGGGCCAAAGCCAAAAGGAAGCTCTGCTGTCTATGTGTCTGGTACTGCATAGAACCTGGAATGTAAGATCTATGAACCATGGTAAGATGGATGTGGTCAAACGTGAGAAGTAAAGATTAAACATTGACATCTTGGGTGCCAATGAAATTAAATGATTGGGAATGGGTGAATTTAATTCAGGGGACCACTACATATGCTACTGTGGGCAAGAATCCTTTAGAAGGAATGGAGTAGTCCTCATAGTCTACATGAGAAATAGAAAGTGTGAGAAAAGCTGTACTGGGGTATAAGCTCAAAAATGACAGAATAATTTCCCTTCAAACCCCAGACAAAACATTCAATATCACAGTAGTCCAAGTCTTTGCTCCAATCATTGATGCTGACGAGGACAAAGTTGATTAGTTCTATGAAGAGTTACAACATCTTCTAGAAACAACACAAAAAGATGTCACATACATTTTTGGGAACTGAAACGCTAAAGTAGGAAATCAAAAAATAATTGGAATAAGAGACAACTTTTGCTTTGGAGAACAAAATTAATCAGGGCAAAGATTAATAAAATTTTGTTAAGATTATTTCCTAGTCATAGCAAACATTGTTTTTCAATAGCCCAAAAGGTGACCAGTTGGTCAATATCAAAATCAGATTCATTATATGTTTTATAAAGGTGAAGAGATATCAAGGGGATATTTCATGTAAAAAGGGACATGATAAAAGACAAAAATGATAAGGACTTAAACAGAAGTAGAAGAAATCAAGAAGAGGTGACAAGAATATGCAGAAAAATTACACAAGGAAGATCTTACCATTACTGACAACTGTGAGGGTGTGGTGTAATGTTAAGCAAAGTAGGATCTTTTGCTGTTTTTGTTGTAGTGTAATCAAGTGCCTCTGATTGAATAATGTGATTAAAGAAGATCTTCCCCACCCATTAATGGACCTGGGAAAATTTGTAGGAAGGCCCACACCTTTTGTCCATGAAGTTCTGATTCTCAAGGGTTGTGATGCCCTCTGGCTGGCTCTGAAAAGGATATAAATACTCTGAGGGTGAGGTTTTAGTTTGGGACTTACTCATTGGAAGTATTTGGCCAGAAGAGACTCTGGGCAGCCTCTAAGGAGCTCCCCAGCTTTGAAAACCCAGATGTTGGTGCTTCTCTCTCTGGTAACTATGTATGTGTGGTCAGACAATTGCATCTGCCTGTTGATCTGGATAAGTTGGGGTGCTTGCTTTTACATGTGGTCACTGATCTAGAGTCAGACAACCTTGAGAATGAAGTCAAGTAGGTCTTAGGAAGCATTGCTAACAGTAAGGCTTGCGCAGGTGATGGAATCCACCTGAGCTGTTAAAACCCCTGAATGATAATGCTATTAAAGTACTGCCCTCTATATGCTAGCAAATTTGGAAAACTCAGCACTGGCCTGTGTACTGGTAATTTGAATGTCAACTGGACCAAACCACCTTCTAACCTGTGGATGGCTGGAGCTGAATAGAGCAGGTTAGAGATAGAAGAGTCAAGAATCAAACAGAAGTTTAATTTCCAAGTTAAGGAAACAGCTTGCAAACAAAGTACACCTTTGCTAGACCACAACAGAGACATAATCTTGGGTCTTGTGTGAACAGTTTCCAAGTCATTAGGGTCACTGAGTCTTGTGATTCTTCAGCAGGGCACAAAATCAGGGTTAATGTTCACCAGGTGAAGCTTAAAAAAATAAATAGCATTCATTGGGAAAGAACCTCATGTTGGGAAAGATTGAGGTCAAAAGGAGAAAGGCATGACAAAAGATGAGATAGACTGATAGTGTCATGGAAGCAATGCATCTAATTTGAACAGACTTTGGAAGATAATGGAGGATAAAAGAGCCTTGTCTATGGTCCATGGGGTCACAAAGAGTTGGACATGATAAAGAATGAAAAATGTCATCACCATCACCAACATCTATAATAAAACAACAAAATCTCAGAATTTGATTGGACCTAACAAGTCTTCAAATTAAACCTAGTCTTCAAAAAATAAAACTGCCTTGATAGTTTTCAATCAACCTTTAAGACTAATGAGGGAAAACCCACTATTTCCTATGGCAGCTCATCCCATTTTTGAATATCATTAATTATTAAGAAATTTTTTTCTATCTTGAGCTAATATTTGTTTCTCTACAACTTCTAACCATTGGTCTTAGCTCTTCCCTCTGGGGGTTAACACAGAAGTCTAATCCCTTTTACCTGGGACAATCCATTAAATACTGGTAGAGAACTATTATGTCTCTTCTAAGAATCTCTTCTCCAGGCTAAACCTCTCCAATTCTTCTAATCACTTCTCAAATGGCAGCATTGCGAGTTCCTACACCATGCTGGTTACCTTCCTTCATCTAGCTTATCCATATGTTTTGTAAAATGAGGTACCAAAATGGAAAATAATACGTAAGATGTGGTCAGCCTAACCAGAGCAGAATATAGCCACTTTCCTAGTCCTGAATACTATGTATTTGTCTAAGTGGCCACCTTATCACACTGTTGAGTGATGAAGTACTTGAAGGCCATTAAAACCCACAGATCTTTTTAAATACAAGTTGGTCTCCAGGCACATGCCTATCATTTTGAACCTCTGGGGTTGATTTTTTCAACCCAAGTATGTTACATTTATTGTTATTATATTTTATCTTATTAGATTTAACTCAATATTTTTTTCCTTAAAGACTTTTAGAATCCTACCTCTATCATCCAATATGTTAACCCTCTTTCCCAGGTAGAGGTAATTAACACCCTTCTTACAAATTTGATATGCATTGAAACTAGGGAATGAAGCCCATGATGGAAGGTGGGAAAGAGATGGTGCCCATTGGAATGACAAAATCATATTCCAAAGCAATTTTGACAGGGCAAGGGTTGAATTAAATATGATTAGACTTAATAAAAATACAAATAAAAAATGGTAGTGTGATGTAACAGAGAGAGAATTGCTTTTAGAATCAGGAAGACCTGGGTTCAAGTCCTACCTCTGAAGAATCCTACATGTTTACCTATGGACAAGTCACTTAAACTCTCAATGCCCCAGGCAACTTTCCAAAACTTTTAAGTTACAGATGAGTTGTCAATCTGTTTTGGTGGAGGGAGTTTCCACAATGAGAATTCTCCTCTCAATAAATTCATAGATTCAGAACCCCAGAAAGTATTGCATGGAAAGTCTTATGCCCAGGTTAAAAAAAGATCATTTTCTCAAGTACAAGATGGGTGATATGTGGCTGGGCTTCAGTAAGTGACAAAAACTTCAATATAAGTCAGCAGGTAGACATGGAAGCCCAAAAGCTAATATTACCTTAACATTCATTAACAGAGGCATAGTTTCTGTGATAACAACAGCAACACATTCTTCATACTCTTGCTTAGTCAAACCACAGAGGGATACTGTGTTCAGTTTTGGTTACCACATTTTAGGAAGGGCATAAATAAAGAGGGAGAGTCTCTGAAGGAGAATATACAGGATGGTGAAAGCATTCAGGAGATATGATATAGGGAAATGGTTGAAGGAACGTTGGCTTTTTAGCATAGAGAAGAGAAAACTTGGAGGGATATGAGAGTTTGTGTTCAAGTATTTGAATGTATGTCACCTAGAAGAGGGATTAGGATTATAGATTTAGAGCTGGAAGATAATTTAGAGACCAACTGGCCCAATGTCCTCATTTTAGAGAGGAAGGAACTGAGACTCAAATGGTTTAATGACTTGCCCAAGATCATATTGGTAGTAAGTGGGAGAGTTGGCAATTGAATCTTTGTCCTTTACCTCTAAATGAATACTCTTTCTACTGTCGAATGCTGTTTTATCTCAGACAGCAGAATTAGATGCAATGAGTAGAAGTTTCAGGGAGGCAAATATAGGTTTCAGGTCAGAAAAAACTTGCTAACATTTAGAACATTCCCACAGTGGAAATGGGAGGTATTGAGTTCCCTTTCAGTGGAGGTCTTATAAATTGATTCTGGATGAACCTTGCTGGATTGCATTGTAGAGCATACACATACATACACACACACACACACACACACACACACACACACACATACTTTTACAGGTATATGTTGGACTTGATGGTCAGTTCGAATTGGCAAGTTTGAAGCAGGGCCAGAAGAAGAATCAGGATCTCTTTCTTGACTTCCAGGACAGGGTTCTTTCACCTATTCTATTCTGACTTTCTCCAAAACAGCCCTAAAATGAATGAAGCCCTTCATCACCATTTATTAATGATACTTGCTATGTGTCAGCCACTGTGTTAGGTGCCAGTGACAGAAATACAGAAGTGAGGTAATCCCTGCCCTCAAGGAACTTAAACCTACTAGGGAAGATGACATGCCCAAAGATAAATATAGGCTAGATAACTCTAGTCTGTGAGTCACAAAGCCCTGAGTTCAAGTTCTGCCTCTGACACATTAGTTAAAGGACCTTGACAAGATACTTAACCTTTTAGTGCTGCAGTCTCCACCAAGCGGTCAATCAACAAATACTTATTAATCACCTCCTGTGCTCTAGTTACTGTGTAAGTTGCTCAGGCTAAAAATATAGAGAAAGTAACAAGATCTTCCCTCAAGGAATTTGCTTCAGAGCTGTAAGTTGCAGAACAGGTACCTAGCTGAAATGGTAGAAGGATTTTCTCATTGGGAGTGACCTATAATGAAGAGTCACTGGCTCAGTCCGCCATATTATTTATATATGTACATTTAAATATAGATTTTTGCATAAACATATAAAATATACAAGTATAAAATGTCACATAAAATATGTCTATATTTTATATATAATTATATCAAGTACAAAAATTATATAGAAATATATGAAATTATATTAATTATATATAAATATTTAAGTAGATATAAATGGATTTTATATTTCTGTTTCTATATACATATACATACATATGTATATATGTATGTGTATATATATACATATGTATATATGCACGTCTATACATAAGCATGCACACTATGTAGATAAGGACTGGACCAGCGAGTTCTTATATCCAAACACAAATAAGTGATAATCGTGATGGTGGTGGTGGTGGGGAATCAGGAAAAGTCTCCAGAAGGAATGGTTCTTACTCTGTACCTTGAAGAAAGTCAGCAGTTCCAAGAGATAAAGGTGATGTGGGAGAACATTCCAGGTAGGAAAGTAAGCCTATGAAAAGGCAAGGAGGTAAGAGATGAGCTTTCTTGTACAAGAAATAGCAAGTCGGTAATTGTGTAAAGAGTAACTTAGATGCAATTACCATGAACTCATGATCCTAGTAACATTAGGACAATTGCACTGCAAATAAAACGAATACAGGCATTCTAAATTCCCACTCCTTATATGGTATACTACACATTAATAATATTACCTAATAATATATTACCTAATATTGGTAATATATTACCTAATATTACCTTTGGCACAATGTAAGAAAGATCTTTTAATCTGTTGAAATTAAGCTATTAAGCAATCAACATCAATTCAACCCATTAAAAACCAAATTTGTTCCTAATTAAGTAATAAAATCCAGATAGGGTGGGGCAATTGCTCTCCAATGAATGGTTCTCCAGTAACAAGGATCATTGAATATTGGAACCCAATACCTCCCATTTCCACTGTGGGAAAGCTCTAAATGTTAGCAAGTTTTTTCTGACCTGAATATTGGTTACCTTAATATGGATGGGAAAAAAGGACTGATAATTTAAGGACTAATTGTCAGTATTTATACAACATCCCCTGCGGGGCTACTGCATGCTGGCAAAGAGGGTCATATAAGAGGGAGGAAGAGAGCATGGGGGTGGGACAGGGTGTGTTCCAACGGTAAATGGAGTGCTGAGCTGGAATCATGCTAGAGTTCACTAGGGGGTGAACAAATTTAGAGAACTAAGCAGGGTAATGAAACTGAAGTCAAAGCTGCAGTCAGAGCCAAAGGGAAGTCAGCATAATCTAGTCACAGTAGGGAGGAAAACTGCAGAGGGTATGAGGAAATGGCAATTTCTCATCTGCAGAACCTCCAGGGAAGCCACAGCCTTTAAGGGTGGCAGCAGGTTGGCTAAATCCCCTCCTCTGACTTTTACATTTTTACTGGACCTCCACATAACGCCATTCAATTCAACAAAGATTCTTTAAGGGCTTACTGTGGACAAGACACTGCTAGATATTGGAGATTAAAAGATGAAAAAGAATGTAAAGTCTTTGCCCTCCAAAAGCTTATAGTCTCTAAAAGAGGGCTCACAAAGCTTGTCGTTCACTTCTCCCATATTAAATAGAATATCTCTATGCCTTTAAACGTGGTTGCTGTTCAGTCATTTCAGTCATGGTTGACTCCATGTCACCGAATTTGGGGTTTTCTTGGTGAAGATACTGCAGCTGTTATTTTCATCCCCAGCTCATTTTACAGATGAGGAAAGTAAGGCAAACAGGGTTCAGTAACTTGCCCAGGGTCATGCAGCTAGTGAGTGTCTGAGGCCAGATCTGAATTCAGGAAGATTAGTCTTCTTGGCCTCAGACCTGGCACTCTATCTACTATACCGCCTAGATGCCCTTAAACATAGTACAAATAGGTATAAAAACAGATAAGATATGGTCCTTCCTCTTAAAAAGTTGATTATTAGTGGAGGATGATAAGACCTATGCTTAAATAACCACAATAAAAAATGGAATATGATCAATGAATATGAGAAGTACAAAGTTCTATGGAAGAGTCACAAGGGAGAGACCACTTCTGGATGCAATGGACAGGAAGAAGACAGAATTTGAACTGGGCTTGAAAAATGCATGGAATTCCAATAGGCAGAAAATGACATGGTACAATGGAAAAAATATTGGAATTGGAATCAAAGAACTTGAGTTTGAATTACAGCTCTACTATTTACTGTCTGCATTAGTGTAGACCAAACACTTACCCTTTCTGGGCTTCAGTTTCCTTATTTGTCATAATCATAACAACACATTTTACAGCACTTTCAAGCTTGCAAGATGCTTAATACACTTCACCTTATTTGATGCTCATACCTTCTGCAAAATGAAATAAGTGGTTGGGTTAGATGACTTTCCAAAATTCCTTCAAAACCAAAAATCTATGAACATTCATTCTCCTGATCTACCATTCTAGTAACTGAACAAGAAGGCTCTTTGTTATCACTATTTCCTTCTCTAAATGTCTATTAACTACCCTGTTCTAGAATTTTTTTCAGGAACCAAAACCAAGCTCTTTGACCTATCATTTGCACATGCAAACTGAAAATTAATATATTTGCCATCTTCAGTCTAGTGACAACTTTTGCATCTTCATTTTTCAGTAATTGCTGTCAGTGGTTCAGTAATCACTTCTGCCAATTGTTTTAGTTCAAGGATATATATATATATATATATATATATATATATATATATATATATATATATATATTTTTTTTTTTTTTTTTTTTCCTGTTCCACGTGCCTTGATTTCATCAAGGGCAGCCAGCTATTCTACTACTAGCTTTCTATTTAGAATTTTTACTCCCTAATTTTTTTATTTTCTTTCCAGGCCAAAGAGTATTCTCTCTTAGAGAAAACAAGCAACTTAAAAAATGAGTAGATCTGTCTTCTCTCCATCATTCAATCCACCTCCAGTATTCCTTTGCCTTCAAACAATTTAATCATCTCTTTGTGTTTTCCTCCATATTTCTTGTGACATTATTCTTGAAGGACCAGGCATTGTTTTTGTGTTTCCACTCAGTTAATTACCCTTACTTTTGTGCATATCTCTTAAAAATCTAAGATAGTAGAAGGTGGTTAGAGCATTCACAGTAGTCTCTTTAGACAACTTCATTTTTCCTCATCATGATTATGAACTAAACCCAATACTCTAAGAATGGCCAGTTAATAAGCATTTACTAAGTGCTTGCTATGTGCCAGGTAGGATACTAAACACCAATATGATCAGAGCAGAATATGGTAGTGATACCACATCCCTTTGTTCTGCATATTCTGCTTCTCTTAATGCAACCTAAGATGGCATTAGCTTTTATTTTGGTTGCCATATCACATCGTGAATTTAAACTGAGTCCATTAAAATCCCTATATAGGTTTTATGCAAACTTGTTTAGCCAAGCATTCCCCATTCTTTATTTGTGAAGCTGATTTTTGAATCTGAGATTAATGCTATTTAATTTTGTCATGTTTGATTTATCCTTTTATTCTTTCCTATAGAGCTCTTTTGGGATTTTACATGTAATTCAATATATTTGCTATTCTATCATCTGCCACTCTGACAAGCATGCCCTCTATGACTCACTCATTGAGAAAAATATCAAATGTCACAGTGCCAACACAAGGAAGTCTAGTATGAAGATAGGTTTACATTAGTGTTGTTATCATTGTTCAGTTATGTTTGATTCTTTGTGACACCATTTGGGGTTTTCTTGGCAAAAATACTGGAGTGATTTGCCATTCTTTCCCCAGCTCATTTTACAAATGGGGAAATTGAGGCAAACAAGATTAAATGATTTGCCCAGAGTCATGGAGCTAGGAAATGTCTGAGAACAGATTTGAACTTGGATCTTTATTATTGCAGGCCTGGTACTCTATCTACTGTGCCACCATGCTGGTTTACATTAGCACGACATTTAATGTGGCTTTAACTATGTTTTAAATGGCTTACATGGCCTAGTTACAAACAGAAAGTCACTTAGAAAGCTACTCAATAATAAGCATAATTTCCTTGGTATAATGGAAAGAACTCTAGGTTTATAGTCAAAGAACCTGGGTTTAAATCCTTGTTCTATACCTTACTCCCTGTGTCACCTTGGACAAGTCTCTTAATATCTCCAGGTTTCATTTCCTTATCTACAAAATATAAGGGTTGTACTAGTAGACACTGAGGTTCCTTAGATAGTGAGATAGAGAGATAGGTAGACAGGCAGAGAGATTAAGAGATAGAGAGATAGGTAGAGAGATAGGCAGAGAGATAGACAGAGTTATTGAGAGAAAAAATTGAGAAATAGGAAGAGAGAGAAAGTGAGAGAGATAAACAAACAGACAGACATAGAGAGTAAATGCTTATAATGTGCAAGACAGTGGGTTAAGTACTAGGGATACAAAAACAAAACAAAAAACTCTAAGACAATTCTTACCCTCAAGGAACTTGCATTTTAATAGAGGTGTTCAAACCCTAGAGAGGAACTGGAAAGCTTGCAGGGGAAGGGAGGAGAGACAGAGGAGGAGAAAAGTGGAACCTCTCAGGTGCTTGGCACTGGTGTGATGGCAGAGCAGGCTGGAGAGTTCTAATCTGATCATATGATCCTTTTCGGTTTTGGTTTTCAGTGCTCTTATTACATTCCCATGATTCTTGCTGTCCTCATCTTCTAAATTACTCCCCCCAAATGGGAGATGGTGTGGTACAATTGGAAGAGCAGTTATCTTTGGAATCAGGAGACCTGGGTTTGAATTCTAGCTCTGTGGCTTACTAACAGCATTGGGGAAGTCGAAGTCACTTTTTAGGGCCTTAACTTTGTTATCTATAAACTGAGAGGTTTGGTTTGTATGAGGATAATCCATAAGGTTGCCTTGCAACGCTGACTCTCTGACTTTGTTTTTCTCTCCCTTCTACGCTTTCTTCTTTCTCTTTCACTCAGATTCATAGATGCCATCATCTCTTGCAGCTGGAGCCACACCGCCAAGCTATCAAATCACCCCACCTCATTATGAATCAAGACAAACTCCTTCACTCTAGCTCCCCTTAGAAATTGATTCCTGGGATATTCAGAGAGTCATTTAACCTCCCTAAAGATAGCTCTTCCCCCCTTTGTTGTTATTTAATCATTTTCAGTTGTGTTCCACTTTTTTGGGGTTTTCTTGGCAAAGATACTAAAGTAGTCTGCCATTTCCTTCTCCAACTTATTTTACAGATGAAGCAACTGGGGCAAATTGGGTTAAGTGACTTGCCTAGGGTCACCCAGCTAGTAAATGTTTGTAGTTGGATTTGAATTTAAATCTTCCTGACTCTAGGCCTGGCACTCTATCCACTGTGCTAGTTTCTCTACTTCTATAGACCTCCAATTCTCAAACTTAGGCCACTTAAAGAAGGACCTAAGGCCTCAGGCTCTGAGACCAAACTAGTCATTAGGCAGGGAAAATATAAAGACTGTTGAGTCCATAAATTGGCATCAAGTTGACATGACTACTGGTCAGATTTCAACCTTGTGTCCCTGTTCTTCTAAGACTGGTAGACTTTGCCTGTAACCAAGTTTCATCTCCATTCCCCATTTACACTAATCAGATCTCTGTCTTCATAGTCATAACTAACATTAGGTGAATGGGGATTTGCCCCCAGGGTATCAACATAGTGGGAGCAAGATTCTTCCCCATGAGAGTGAGCTTTGTCCCTGAAGCAATGGCTGCCCTCCTTCCCTCACAACTGCACCCACAGTGGGATTGTCCTCAGTGCCAACATACCTTCTCCATTCTCAATGAAACTGTCCACCCTCAAGCCTCCTACCTTGCTACATGAAATTGTCCCAGGACCAGTTTTGTCTGGTTATGGCTCTCCCTTGTCTTTTTTCTTAGTTTCTGCTGGCACCGAAGCTCTTCTGGGATTTCAGCCTTGCTTTGTTTTTCTCAATCCTCCAGTGACTGTTGAATTTTTGATACCTGACAGACTTTGCCTTACTTTTACTTTGCTGTTGTGTTCCCCACTGCATGTTCAGTCATCTGCCTAGCATTCGTTGGATCTCCCTCAGACCACTTGCCCAACTGTCTATACTCACTCCTATTATTTGCTTCTGGGGACCTTCTATCTTTAGTGTCTACCCAGATGGCTCTGTCTTCTAGCCAATAGGAGCCAACCCCATGCTGCTTCTTCCAGAGTCCTGGGTCCAGCGCAGGATTTCATTCTAAAACACATATCCCTTGTAACAGGCAATGTGTCAGCTGAAGAAAATCCAAGGCTAAACGGAGAGCAGGCCTTGGATCCAGTAAGTCTTGAGCTCAAATCAGGCTTCATAAACTTACTAGCTGTGTGGCCCTGGACAAGTCCCTTAACCTCTGCCTCAGTTTCCTCAAATGTAATAAATACTGATAACAATAACCTACCATCCAGGGTTGTTGTAAGGCTCAAATAGTATAATATTTGTAAAATGCTTTGCATAGTACCTGGTACATAGTTGATGCTTAGGCAACACATTTCCTTTCTGCCTATCTATATTTAAGAAGGTATATACAATAAAGGACTTTTTGTTTTAGACTTCCTCAGGTATATACTGTCTCTAGATGCTACAGGTTGATTCCAGCCACATCCTGTCAGTGAATCCTTAGATTTGGCCTATAGCCATCTGCTCTCTGACATTATTTTTTGTCCTGATCATCTGTTATCAGCTTAAAGAATTGCATCATGTGGAAGATTTGCTTTGAAGATTCATAATCTTTTTATGGCTTTGATAAGTAGTGCAGAATTGCCCCAAACCAGTCCAAATCACTGGAAGGGTAATGGGAGCTGAAGGAGATAAGCAAAATATGATTGATGAAACTTCTTTTTGCTCCTCTGGCTTTGTTTGGGAAGCCTTCAGTCCCAGGAAATCAATGCCTGATTATGGATGGTCTCAGGAGTGTGCAGGGAAAAGTTTAACAATCAGCCCTCCAAAAGCCTCTCATGTTTTAAAATTTAATCTTTTCTCTATCTCTGTCAAGATGTAGACAATCAATGAAACAATAAATCAAACCTTGATTGGTAGCATTTACCAATTTCTAAGGTATAAATTTTGTGTAGCTTTTTCAGTTGTGCCAAGCTCTTCATGACTATATTTTGGGCTTCCTTGGTAAAGATACCAGAGTGGTTTGCCATTTCATCCTCCTGCTCCTTTTATAGATGAAGAAACTGTGGCAAATAGGGTTAAGTAGGTGTCCAGGGTCACCGAGCTAGTGAATGTCTGAAGCTGGATTTGAACTCGGGAAGATGAGTCTTTCTGACTCTAGGCCCAGCCCTCTATCCACTTGCTTGCCCTGAACCTGTAATTGAAATTGTGGTTCATATTTCGCAAACTAGTTGGAGCTGGCTCCAGCACACCTGTGGTTGTATCCCTGTGGATAATCTGCTTCTCTGGTTGGTTCCTTCTTTTGCCACAGGTCATTATTCATAGAGAAGGAGGAGTAGGCAGCAGAGGCTGAGGCCACCTGGTTTATTTGAAAATGGCTTAATTCTTTAGTCAAAGACAAAAGCAGATTGGAGGAGGGGGAAAAGTTCTAGAAGTAGACTCAGGGGAGACCTGGCTTCCTAATTCTAACTCTGATATTTAATAACTTTTTTCTCATCTAAACAGCTTTGTAGTACCTGTTACACAACCTTTTGTGTGGGCCTCACACAAAAAAAGATAACCTCAGGTTTGAGGCACTATGAACTCAAGTTCATAGCTCACAAGCTCCCACCCATGATTTTACACATTTACTAGCCAGCCAGAAAGGACATGACCATTCAGGACAAAAGGCATTTAATTAACTAGCACTACAAATAAGGTAATAAAAAAGATTTACTTTCATGCATATACAAAATATACTCTCCCACATATTATTCCATCAATGGAAGAGGGCACATAGACAGAGAATACTTGTGATCAGGAACCACATATGTAAGCATAGGAAACACATGAGGACAGGGAACATGCATGGAGAGGCACAAGTTAGGAATCTGAGTGATACCGATGTATCAGCAAGGACCCCAGCATACACAGGAGGGCCTGCTCTAGAAGTTCTTAGATCTGCTTTTCTAAAAGGAAAGTAATTTTTGAGAGGTCAACAATCTACTTTAATCAAGCACATATATCATTCACTTAGTTCAGGGGAAAAAGTCAGCAACCTGAATTTCAGAGAAAATATAAACAGAGAAATGAAGACCAACAGACAGGGCTTCCAACTATCTGACCAAAAACAATACATACGTCACAGATCAACAGACAGATCCAGCTGTGACCATTACATATATACATAGTAGGCTTACAAGTCCCGAAGGATGACTGGGCAATAAAACCAAGAGGGTCCTTGGGGGCACAGCACTTCCTCCCACCCACCATAGGCAGCTCTATCCCCTTGGGTCCCAAATAGTTCCAAAATGCCGCAAAAAAGCGCACTCGGCTCTTCTGCCTTGTCTCTCAGTCTTCATCCTGCCCCTGGGCTGAATTCTGAATTCTGAGGTTCCCACTTCTCTAGCAGGAGCCTGCTGCTCTAGCTCTTGCCTGGATCTGCACGCAGCCAGCACTCTGCTCCTGTTCCATGGCTCACCTCACCAAGGTTGGCACATGGGCAGCTGTCCACTCCTACTCTAGGGCTCTGCAGAACCATAGCCACCACAACTGGGAAACAATGAAGAATTATCCTAGCCTCCACACTTTGCTTTCAATTTGCAGATCCTGCCTGACTATGCCATAAATGTAACAACAAGGACCCCGGCATACACAGAAGGGCCTGCTGTACAGTTTCTTAGATCTGCTTTTCTAAAAAGGAAACAACTTTTGAGGGATCAACAATCTACTTTAAGCAAGCACATATATCATTCACTTAGTTCAGGGAAAAAAATCAACAACCTGAACTTCGGAGAAAATACAAAAAGAGAAATAAAGACCAGCAAGGCTTCCAGCTGTCTGACCATAAACAATACATACATCACAGATCAACAAACAGATCCAGCTGTCTGATCATTACATACATACATAGTTACCAGAGAAAGAAGTACCAAAATCTGTGTTTTGAAAGCTGGGGGACTTCTTAGCAGCAACCCAGAGTCTCATGTGGCCAAACACACTTCCAATGAGTAAGTCCCAAAGTAAGACCTCACCTCAGAATATTTATACACTTTTCAGAGCAGGAGGGCAAGCCCCCATGACCCAGTGCCTCAATAGAAATTAACAAAAGATCCTGAGGCCTATTAATGGATGGGGAAGATCTTTAACTCTTCCCCCCACCCACCCTTAACCTTCCATTAACATGACAGTTGGCCAAGTCATTTTTCCTTTGGGAGTCTATTTTCTGATATGTAAAATAGGGATGATAATATGAATGAAGTTTGTCCATAATATCATAGTCTAGAGCTGAAAGAGACCTCAGAGTACATTTAGTTCAACTGCGTCAGTAGGGGGTGCTGTAGGAAGAATGATGAACCTGGAGTTGGGAAGACTGGAGTTCATATCCTACCTTAGATCCCTATTAGCTTGGGGACCCTGGGTTTAAGTCACTTAACTAGTGTATGCCTTGGTTTCCTCATCTGCAAAATGGGATAACAATAATTGGCACTTAGCTCCCAGGGTTGTTTTGAAGATAAAATAAGTTAATTTCTGTAAAGTACATTGCAAATCTTAAAGAGACATATAAATGGTAGCTATTGTTAGTATAGAAGAGGAAATTGGCACTCAGGGAAGTCAGATGATTTCCTTAATGTCACACAGGCAACAGGCAGAAGGACTTGAAGCTAGATCTTTTGCCTCCAGTCTGTCAGTCAACTAGCATTTATTAAGTAGGTACCCAGCCAGGGACTGTGCAAGTGCTGGGGATACAAAGAAAGGCAACTCCCCCTCCCCACCCCCCTCAAAAGTCCCTGGCTTCAAGGAGTTCCCAGCTTAATGGGGGAGACAGCATGTAAACCTCATGCCCAAACACAACAGGGTTATTTAAGGGTAGTTTCAGAGGGGAAGTGCTAAGACCAAGGAAGAATGGGAAAGTCTTCTTAGAGAAGGTGCGACTTCTGCTAAGAGTTGAACACAACATGAATGACTAGTTAGATCTATCCATGATCTTACAATTCCTGTTCTCAAAGAGCTCACATTCTATCCTAAAGGTAGGATGTACACATATATTGTTGTTTTGTAGTCATTTCAGTCATGTCTGACTCTTTCTGACCCCTTTGGAGATTTTCTTGGTAAAGATACAGGAGTGGTTTGCTATTTCCTTCTTCAGCTCATTTTATAGATGAGGAAACTGAGGAAAATAGGGTTTAGTGTCTTGCCCAGGGTCACACAGCCAGCAAGTGTATGAGGCACATTTGAACTCAAGTCATCCTGACTCTGGACTCTCTCTATCCATTCTATCCTCTCTATTCACTGCCAACATATAAGTATGTATCAAACAAATGCATGGGTAGCTGGGTGGTGTAGTGGGTTTAGAGTCAGGAAGACTCATCTTGTTGAGTTCAAATCCAGCCTCAGATACATAGTGCCTGTGTGTCCCTGGGTGTACAGTGCCTCTGTTTTCTCATCTATAAAATGAGCTCAAGAAGGAAATGGTAAACCACTCTAGTATCTCTGCCAAGAAAATCCCAAATGGGATCATGAAGATTCGGACGTGACTGAAAAATGACTGAACACCAATATAGATGTTTTCTCACTTAATCTTTACCACAGCCCTGAGAGGTGGGTGCTATTTGTATCTGCATTTTACAGGAAGGAAACAGAATGAAAAAGGCTAAGGAACTTCCTCACCAAGATCACACAACTAGTATCTGTGGCAGGATTCAAACTTGGATCTTTCTGACCCCAAGTCCATTTCTCTCTCCACTTTACCACGTGATTAGACATCTCGATTACCAAACTTAAGCTATCAGAAATAATAAATTTGGATTTGGAAACACACTTTTTCATGTCAGTAGTTTTGAAGGGTAGGGAGGGAAACTAGAAGTAATAGATATAATCAACAAGGAGCAGATTTCAACTCAGTGTAAGAAACTGCTGAAAGGCAGCTTGGCTTTAGACTAGACTGGTCCTTGACTTGAGCTATGTGACCATGGGTGAGGGGCTTCATCTGTCAGTGTTCTAGTGGGGTTGCACACCTATCAATAAAAATTTTATTCATATGAAAATAATATGCATATACTACTGGACTATAATTATTCATGCATCAAAATAGACATTAAAAAGAGATAATGGTGAAATTAATCAAAAATATTTTATTTATTATTGAATAAATCTCTTTTTGCTCTCCGTAAAATATTTATTTTTTAAATCTTTAAATACTGATATTAGTAGCATGCACTCTGTATTCTGAGCAGTCAGCTATTTTTGATGTCTTCTATTTGCTTCTTAGAACATTTGATAGGTCCATCATTGACTACTTACAAATTCTGAGTGCTTTGGCTAAATTCTTAATAATTCACAAAATAAACAGTTATTTCTTCAAATTTGTTTGAAATATATCATAGTTATTAATATCATGACTATAACTGTAAAATACTTAAAATTTTAAATTTTAAGAGAAAGAAGGTTGTTACCACAGTTCACATGTGCTGGATAGCTCATCATATAGTGTAGGATGCTCTCTTCTCTTACCTAATTTTATGTTAAAATTTGTGTATAGACTAGATTATCTTAATTATGTACTTGTTGTGTTTGTGTGTTCAAACTCACAAAAAACAATTTAAAACATAGTATATGTAGTGTAATTTTATTTTAGTATGCAAATCAATTGAAATAGAAATTCCATTTCATTTCTTATTCTTAAACTTATATGCATTTGTATATTTAACACAGTGATTGTATTTTAATTTTAAGAAAGTTATTGCCTCTGAGGTTTCAAAGAAAAGGGAACTATGAAATATAAAGACAGTATCTACATTCAATTTTCTGGTTTATTTGCACTACTGAATGCAACACATAGCATTAAAAAATAACAGTTTAAATTTAGAGATGATGATGTTGAAATTTTACTGATGATGATAAAAGAAATTATCTATTTCATGACAACAAATATTGTCAGAGTCTTATAGAGGGAGAGGAAGAGGCAAAAAGAAGGAGAAGGGGGTAAGGAGCAAAAGGGCCTTTTCCCCCCACATGAAACGTGGTGAAAGAGATTTCTAATCTATGATACAGGTTTTATTCACTATGTTTTATTTTTTCACACATGCTCTTATAAAAAAGGAAACATTTTCAGTTTTTCTTGGAATCTATATTATTACAGAATGATATCAGGTTGTTCAAAGTATTCTAAGTTGCAGGTATTGATCACTGAATGAAACTGAAAAAAAACTTTCTGAAAATGAAGCTATGGATTTTTAAAGTTAAGAACTATTTGACCAGTAAGGGATGAAAACTTACAAAACTATAAATTGTCCAGATTACAAAACAGGAAAAAGAATACTTAAATTACTCTAGCTGATGAAAGAAAATTGAATAAGCCTTAAAAGAACTCCCAAAGAAAAAACTCTAGTCCAGATTTATAAGCAAATTCTACCAAGCATTTAAAGAACAAGTAATTATCAAAATTACATAAACTGTTTAAAATAGGAAAAAAGGAATCCTACTGAATTCCTTCTTTGATATACATATGGTTTTGATAAGCAAACCAGAGAGAAACAAAGCAGAGAAAGAAAACTATAAACCAATATTTCTGTTGAATATTGATGCAAAATATGTAAGTAAAATATTAGCAAGGAGACTCTAGCAACATATAACAAAAATTGTATGCTATGACCTTTTTGGATTTATACTAATTCTTCCAACAGACCACACTCCAAAGCCTTTTGTCTAATTAGATTCCCTTTCTGACCCTTGATAGTCACGGAGTTCAGAGGGGACACATTATATTAAAATGTGGACAGTTCACCCTTTAGTCCTTCGTGATAATTCATTTGTGTTCACCTTTTTAGTTTCTCTTAATTCTTGTGTTGAATTTTCTCCATAATTCTAGTCATTTCCTGAGAAATACTTGGAAGTCTTATATGTCATTAAAAGTGTACATTTTCCCCTAGAGGATCATATTCAGTTTTCCTGGGTAAGTGGTTCTTGGTTGTAACCTTTTGTTGTTGTTGCTGTTGTCTGGAATATTTTATTTTAAACTCTTTGCTGTTTCAAAGTGTGGTTCTCAAATCCTGTATTATTCTGACTGTGGCTCGGTGGTACTTGAATTCTTTCCTGCTTACTGCTTACATCATTTTTCATTTGACCTGGAAGCTCTAGATCTTGACAATAATCTTCCTGGAAATTTTCATTTCTTTCAAGTTGACCGGTATATTCTTTCTATTTCAATTTTGCCTTCTGGTTTCAAGAAATCTGGACAGTTTTCTCTTAATATTTCTTGAACTATAATAGTTAAATTCTTTTTTGATGTTTTAAATTTTTGCAATTACATGTAAAAGCAATTTTTACATATTTTTTTAGAAAATGAGCTCTAAATCCTCTCTCTCCAGCACTTCCCCCTCTTTGAAAAGGCAAGCAATTTGCTATAGGTTATATATATGCAGTGATGAAAAATATATTTCCATATTAGTCATTCTATGAAAGAAAATAGACAAAACACTCCCCCAGAAAAATAAAGTTTAAAAAGTATTCTTCCATTAGCCTTCACATTCCATCAGTTATTTCACTGGGGGTGTGTAGCATTTTCATGATACATCCTTTGGAATAGTCTTGGATTATTGTTTTGCTGAGAAGAGCTGTTATTCATAATTGCTCAACATACAATACTGCTGGTACTGTATACAATGTTCTCCTGGTTCTAGTTACTTCACTTTATAAAAGTTCATGAAAATATTTCCAGATTATTCTTTTTTTTAATGTTTATTGTTTTTAGTTTTCAATATTCACAAAAATGTTTTGTTTTCACAAAATTTTGAGTTCCAACTTCTCTCCCTTCCTCCCTCCCCACCTATCCCTACTGAGAAGGCAAGTAGCTCAATATAGGCTATATATGTGCAGTTTTGCAAAAGACTTCCATAATACTTATGTTGTGTAAGACTAACTGTATTTCCCTCCATCCTATCCTGCCCCCCATCTATTCTCTTCTCTCTTTTGACCTTGTCCCTGTCTAAAAATGTTGACTTCTAATTAATTCCTCCTCTTATTTGCCCTCTCTTCTGTTATCTCCCCACTCCACTTGTTCCCTTCTTCCCTACTTTCCTGTGTAAGATAGATTTTCATACCAAATTGAGTGTACATGTTATTCCTTCCCTAAGCCAAGTGTGATGAGAGTAAGTTTCACTTTTTCCCTCTCATCTTCCCCCTTTTCCCCTCCATTGAAAAAGCTTTTTCTTGTCTCATTTAAAAGAGATAATTTGCCCCATTCCATTTCTTCCTTTCTCCTCCCATTATATTCCTCTTGTTCCTTAATTTAATTTTTTTTAGATATTATCCCTTCCTATTCAACTCATCCTGTGCCATATATATGTATATACACATTCACCCACACACATACTCACACGCACATATATGTATATATGTATAATCCCTCCAACTACCCAAATACTGAATAAAGTTTCAAGAGTTACCAATATTATCTTTCCATGTAGGAATATAAACAGTTCAACTTTAGTAAATCCCTTATGATTTCTCTTTCTTGTTTACCTTTGCATGCTTCTCTTGAATCTTGTGTTTGTAAGTAAAATTTTCTGTTCAGCTCTGGTCTTTTCATCAAGAGTGCTTGAAAGTCCTCTATTTCACTGAATGACCATTTTCCCCCCTGAAATATTATACTCAGTTTTGCTGGATACATGATTCTTGGTTTTAATTCTAGTTTCTTTGACTTCATATCATGTTCCAAGCCCTTTGATCCTTTAATATAGAAAATGCAAGATATTGTGTTATCCTGATTGTATTTCCACAATATTTGAATTGTTCTGCTTGCAATATTTTTTCCTTGACCTGGTAACTCTGGAATTTGGCTACAATATGCCTAGGAATTTCTCTTTTTGGATCTCTTTCAGGAGATGATCAGTGGATTCTTTCAATATTTATTTTGCCTTCTGGTTCTAGAATACTAGGGCAGTTTTCCTCGATCATTTCATGAAAGATGATGTCTAGGCTCTTTTTCTTGATCATGGCTTTCAGGTAGTCCCATAATTTTTAAATTGTCTCTCCTGGATCTATTTTCCAGGTCAGTTGTTTTTCCAATGAGATATTTCACATTATCACCTATTTTTTTCATTCTTTTTGTTTTGTTTTGTAATTTCTTGGTTTCTCATAAAGTCATTAATTTTCATCTGCTCCCTTCTAATTTTTAAAGAACTATTATCTTCAGTGAGGTTTTTAACCTCCTTTTCTATTTGACTGATTCTGCTTTTTAAAGCATTCTTCTCCTCATTGTCTTTTTGGACGTCCTTTGCCAATTGAGTTTGCCTATTTTTCAAGGTGTTATTTTCTTCAGCATTTTTTTGGGTTTCCTTTAGCAAGCTGTTGACTTGCTTTTCATGATTTTCTTGCATCATTCTCATTTCTCTTCCCAATTTTTCCTCCACCTTTCTTACTTGATTTTCAAAATCCTTTTTGAGGTCTTGTATGATCTGAGGCCTTTAAATATTTATTTTGGAGGTTTTGGATGCAGAAGCCTTGACTTTTAGGTCTTCCTCTGATGGTAAGCATTGTTCTTCCTCATCTGAAAGGATGGAAGAAAATACCTATTCTCCAAGAAAGTAGCCTTCTATTGTCTTATTTTTTCCCCTTTTTTGGAACATTTTCCCAGTCAGTTACTTGACTTTTTGAGTCCTTTGTGAAGAGGAGCATATACTCTAGGGACCTGTAAGTTCTCAGTTCCTCCAAGGTGGTACAGTCAAGGGAGAGGAGTTTAGTCCTCTCCTGGCTTGTGCTCTGGTCTTGGAGGTACCGCAAGCTTTTCTGCCTGGAATCTCTGAAGCTGTCTTTGGTGTTTGTGGATTAAGGGGTCTGGTAACTGTAGCTGCTGCTGGAGATTTCACCCCTAAGGTCTACTCCGGTTCTGTTCCTGCTGATGCTGCACAGCCAAGGCTGGACTGTGCTCCATTCTAAGATGGGTGCAATAGAACTTTTCTGTGAGTTGAGTTCTCTCTCCACAACTGCCTCCAGCTCCACCATACCAGCATACTCCTCCTCACCCCAGGGCTGCCACTCAGGGCTGAAATTCAGATTAGTGGCTTGATTCTCTCAGAGACTTTAGGTGGAAGACTCCTAAAATGGATGCTGTGCTGCAGGGACCACTGCTGCACTGGGACCACTGAGGCCAGACCCAGGTGAAAGCTCTTTCTCACTGACCTTTCAAGCTGTCTTTGGTGTTTGTGCACTGAGCAATCTAGGAAGTAATAGAAGATCTCTCCCTTCTTCTTCCTCCCCTCACTCCCAACCTTGGACACACTCTTTGTCTAATACATATACATTTAGTGAGGGCAGGTAGGTGGTGCAGTGGATAGAGCACCAATGTATGAGTCAGGATGACCTGAGTTCAAATCTCACCTAAGACACTTGACACTCACTAGTTGTGTGATCTTGGGCAAGTCACTTAACCCTAATTGCCTCACCCTGGGTCATCATCCTGATGAATATCTGGTCACTGGATTCAGATGGCTCTGGAGGAAAAGTGAGGCTGGTGACCTGAATGGCCCTCCTCATTCAAAACAAAGTCAAGTGCAAGTCATATCATTATTTCTCTGATAGCATGGTCTTCTTTGGCAATGAAGGACAAACACACACACACATACACATACACACACACATACACACATACACACACACATGCACAGTCTGGGAACCACAGTTCCTGCAGGGGATTCTGCCCTTGAGGCCTACTTGTTACCAAAGCTGGACTGTGTTCAGAGGGCTGCACTCTGCTCTGAGCCCAGTGTGATTCTTGTCCACCTTCCTGGCTGTCTTGGGGCTGGAAATCTCTTTCATTCTGTAGTTTTGTGGCTTCTGCTGCTCTAGAATTTGTTTAGGTATTTTTACAGGTATTTTATGGGCTATGGGGGGAGAGCTAGAGTAGGTGCATCTTTTTACTCTGCCATCTTGACTCTGTCCCCTTTTCAGATTTTTCTGAAAAGCACTCTTTTTATCATTTATTACAGAACAATAGTATGCCACCACAATCACATGCCACAAATTGTTCAGCCATTCCCCAAGTTGATAGACATCCCCTCAATTTCCAATTCTTTACCACCATAAAAAGAGGTTCTATAAATATTTTCCTTTTTCTTTTTTTATATCTTTAGGCTACAGACCTAATAGTGGTATTGTTGGGTTAAAGTGTATATACAGTTTTATAGCCATTTGAGCATAGTTCCAAGTTGCTCTCCAGAATGGCTGGATCAGTTCACAACTGTACCATTACTTGCATTAGTGTCTCAATTTTCCCACATCCCCTACAACATTTGTCATTTTTCTTTTCTGTCATATTAGTCATTCCTTTAGGTGTGAGGTAGTACTTCAGAGAGGTTTTGACTTACATTTCTTTAACAATAGTGATTTAGAGCATTTTTTCATATGGCTATAAATAACTTTGATTTCTTCTTCTGAAAATTGCCTGTACAATCAAGGATTTCAGTGACTCTGTGCAAAAGTTTTTAAATTTCATTTTAAATCATCTATTTTATATCCTGTAATACTCTCTAGCTCTGATGTGGTTACAAATTCTTCCCTTGTCCATATATCTGACTATTCCATGTTCTCCTAATTTTCTTAGGGTATCACTCTTTATGTCTAAATCATATTCCCTTTTTACCTTATCTTGGTATATGGCATATGATTTAGACAGATCTATGTGATATAAAAGGAATTTTGTTAGACTCCTTTTTGGCCTAATTTTCCTAATGGTTTATATAAAATGGTAATTAATTGTTCATGTATATAATTTATTTTTTAATTCTCAGCATGCACTTCCAAAAGAATTTGAATTCAAAATTTTCTCCCCATCTCTCCCCACCTCCCAACCCAGGACAGTATGCACCCCATCCACCCCTTCCTCCAGTCTGTTATCCTTTCTATTATCCCCCCTTCTCCCATCTCCCTCCCCTCTATTTTCCTGTAGGGCAAAACAGATTTCTATACCACATTGCCTGTATACCTTATTTTCCAGTTACAGGCTAAAACAATTTTTAGCATTCATTATTAAAGCTTTGAGTCCCATATTCTCACCTTTCTTCCCTCTACACCCAACCTCATTGAAAAAACAAGCAATTCAATATAGGTCATATATGTGTAATAATGCAAAATACTTCCATAACAGTTATGTTGTGAAAGACTAACAATATTTCCCTCTATTCTATCCTGCCCTCCATTTATTCAATTCTTTACCTTGACCTGTCCTCCCTGTTTGCTTCTGATTATTCCTGTTCCAAATTTGCTATCTTTCTATTATCTTCCTTCTCCTATCCCCTTTCCCCTTATCTTCCTACAGGGTAAAATAGATTTCTATATTGAATTCAGTGTGTATTATTCCCTCTTTTCTGCCCTGGAACTTCCAGTAGGATTCCCTCTCCTTAGCTGCCACTAGTTCCACCAAGCCAGTGTTCCTTCTCACTGCAGGACTGCCACTCAGGACTGAGGCTCAGATCAGCTGCTCAATTCCTCCATGTTTTTTTTTTTTTTAATATCTCAGCAGGCTTGTACTGTTTGATTTGTTTTCTTTTTTTTAATAAAAATTTATTTATTTAACTTTTTACATTCATTTTCACAAAATTTTGGGATCCAAATTTTCTCCCCATTTGTCCCCTCCCCCACCCCAACACAGCGAGCAATCTAATTTTCCCTATCACCAATCTGCCCTCTCTTTTATCATCCCTCCCTTCTCTTGTCCCCATCTTCTCTTTTGTCCAGTAGGGCCAGATGACTTTCTATTCCCCATTAACTGTATTTCTTATTTCCTAGTAGCAACAACAATACTAAACAGTTGTTCCTAAAACTTTGAGTTCCAAATTCTCCCCATCCCTTCCTCCCCACCCATTCCCTTTGGGAAGGCAGGCAATTCAATATAGGCCCTATCTGTGGAGTTTTGCAAATGACTTCCCCTATAGTCGTGTTGTGTAAGACTAACTGTATTTCCCTCCATCCTATCCTGCCCCTCATTGTTTCTATTCTGTCTTTTGATCCTGTCCCTCCCCGAGTGTTGACTTCAAATTGCTCCCTCCTCCCATTGGCCTCCCTTCCATCATCCCCCCCCATCTTGCTTATTTCCTTCTCCCCCACTTTCTTGTATTGTAAGATAGATTTTCATACCAAAATGAGTGTGCATTTTATTCCTTCCTGTAGTCGAAAGTGATGAGGGTAAACTTCATGTTTTTTTCTCAGCTCTCCTCTTTTTCCCTCCACTAAAAAGTCTCCTGCTTGCCTCTTGAATGAGATATAATTTACCCCATTCCATTTCACCCTCTCTCCTCCCACTACATTTCTCTCCTACCATTTACCTTAATTTCTTTTAAGATATGGTCCCATCCTATTCAATTCACTCTGTGCTCTCTGTCTCTGTATGTGCGTGCATGTGTGTATGTGTGTGTGCGCACATGTATGTACATGTGTGTCTGTGCATATGTGTGTGTGTGGTCCCACCAACTACCCAGATGCTGAAAAGTTTTAAGAGTTACAAATATTGTCTTTCCATGTAGAAATGTAAACAGTTCACTTTTGGTAAGTCTCTTATGACTTCTCTTTGCTGTTTACTTTTTCATGCTTCTTCTCATTCTTGTATTTGAAAGTCAAATTTTCTTTTCAGCTCTGGTCTTTTCATCAAGAATGCTTGAAAGTCCTCTATTTCATTGAAAAACCATATTTTCCTCTGAAGTATTATACTCAGTTTTTCTGGGTAGGTGATTTTTGGTTTGAGTCCTAGTTCCTTTGACTTCTGGAATATCCTATTCCATGCCCTTCGATCCCTTAATGTAGAAGCTGCTAGATCTTGAGTTATACTGATTGTATTTCCACAATACTGGAATTGTTTCTTTCTAGCTGCTTGCAATATTTTCTCCTTGACCTGGGAATTCTGGAATTTGTCTACAATGTTCCTATAAGTTTCTCTTTTTGGATCTCTTTCAGGCGGTGATCGATGGATTCTTTCAATACTTATTTTGCCCTCTGGTTGTAGAATGTCAGGGCAGTTTTCCTTGATAATTTCATGGAAGATGATATCTAGGCTCTTTTTTTGATCATGACTTTCAGGTAGTCCCATGATTTTAAAATTGTCTCTCCTGGATCTATTTTCCAGGTCAGTTGTTTTTCCCATGAGATATTTCACATTCTCTTCCATTTTTTCATTCTTTTGGTTTTGTTTTCTGATTTCTTGGTTTCTCAGAAAGTCATTAGACTCCATCTGTTCCATTCTAATTTTGAGAGAACTATTATCTTCAGTGAGCTTTTGAACCTCTTTTTTCATTTGGCTAATTCTGCTTTTGAAAGCATTCTTCTCCTCATTGGCTTTTTGAACCTCTTTTGCCAATTGAGTGAACCTATTTTTCAAGGTATTATTTTCTTCAGCATTTTTTTGGGTCTCCTTTACCAAGGTATTGACCCGTTTTTCATACTTTTCTTGCATCTCTCTCATTTCTCTTCCCAGTTTTTCCTCCACCTGTCTAACTTGCTTTTCACAATCCTTTTTGAGCTCTTCCAAGGCCTGAGCCCACCCGACATCCCCCTGGGATGTCTGGGGTACCGAGGCTTAGCCCTCCACGTCTTTCCCTGATGGCAAGAATATGTCCTCATCATCGTCAGATCTGAAAGTTGGGATCATTTGCATCTGTTCAAAAAAACTCTCTATAGTCTTATTTTTCTTCCCTTTTCTAGGCATTTTCCCAGACCGTTACTTGACTTCTGAGATTCCTCTCCACCCCTGCCTAGATCCGCCCAGCTAGTGCTTGGGGTCTGAGATTCAAATGGGCTTTCCACGGTAGGCGTGGCTGCTATTCAATGTGAGCTTTAGTTCTGCTGCTGGGGTGGGGGCAGGGCCACCTCCCAGGCTCAGTTCCCTCACGGGCTTTATGCAGAGACCTTCAGAAATGGAGTGGGTGGGGCAGGGCCGTCTCCCAGGCTCAGCTCCTTCAGGTGGTTTATGCAGAGACTTTCAGTAATGAAGATCCTGCCTGCTGCTGGGGGAGTCCCGGGCCGCTGCAGCCGCTCCCTCTGCCACTATCCCCACCTCTGCCTCTGCCGCTCCCTCTGCCGCCACCCCCGCCTCTGCCTCCGCTGCTTCCTGCCCCTGCCTCTGCCTCCGCTGCTTCCTCTTGAGGGGGCCTGAGCCAAGGAGACACCCCGCTCCCCTCTCGGTCAGCCCAGGCATGTCTCTCACTGACCTGTAGAGTCTGTGGGTGGAGAGACCTTCCAGGCTGCTGGAGGTTCCGTCCCTGAAGCCTGCTTGGATCAGCTTCTCTGGGGCCGCGGCCAGGGCAGTGCTGGGGGTGGGGTCTGCTTTTTGGGGTGCGACGGACCCTGGGCATGGCTCTCCAGGGCTCTCTGGAACGGAAATCTCTTCCACTATGTTTCTGCACATCCTGCAGTGATCCAGAACTTCTGGGGAGCTCTTCTTACATTAAATCTATGGGTTTGGAGCTCGTATATGTGCGTCTTTCTACTCCACCATCTTGACTCCGCCCCCAATAAATTTTATTTTTAATTTTTATTAATATCTTTTGTTTTTAAACCACTTTCATTTCCAAATACAGCTCTTTCTTCCTCCCTTCCCAAGGAACCATCTCACATAACAAAGAAGAGGAGGGAAAACACTTCATCAGAACTAACATATCAGTTGAATCTGATAGATCACAAAATATTCCATACTCGTATTCCATATCCCTACTTGTCCACCTCTGCAAAGAATGGAAGGAGGAGCAATCAAACTCCCTTCATAATCAATAATCTCTATCCAGAGAAAGAACTGATAAATAGAAATACATATAGTATGATTATATATATATATGTATATGTACATACATACATACATACATCTATATCTATCTATCTGTCTGTCTGCCTGTCTGTCTATCTATCTGTGTTTAATGGTAGCCATCTCTAGGGTAGGAGGGAGAGGGAGAAAAAAGGAAAAAAAAAGAAATTTACATGATAACTTTTATATGTAAAAGGAAAGAGTAAGTTGTACGTAATGTATTTGCAGTTTCATGTGCAATCATCTTTTTTTATTATACTATGTTATGGAAATGCTTATTTTATTCCATAAATTAAAACTAAAACAAGGAGAAAAAAGGACTGTGTTGCTTCAAGCATGAGATTATATGCATTAGCATAGCCTTTATCTGTTCTAGGCATTCTTCTTGTCTCTGTCTTATTAGTCATTTCACTTTCTTCAAATAGCACATTACAGACTAAAGTGTCTATTAGAGTTCAAATGTGGGAATTCCTCTGGTTCTGAGGGTGAACTTAGATCACTATAGAAATATTGCCAGATTTTTTCTAGCTTCCATCTATTTGTTGCTTTTCTGCCGTCTGTAGATAATATTGTGATGACCTGATTCATTTGGGTCTCACAGCAACCTTTCTGTAGACTTGTTCCAATACAACCTCAATTTCTGTCTCATTAGTCAGTGTTTCTCTTTATCCTTCACCATCCTCCTTCAGACTGTCTTATAAATAACTTGTGTTCTAAACAAGTATTGCCTGGGTTGTTTTGCTGTTCTCCTTGGCCAAGAGATCAGGTGCTTTCTGGTGAAGGAAATTTCTGGGCACCTTTGTGTTCCTCACTGTGGGACTACTTTGTATTGATTAAGTTTTTGCAGGGTGTGGCAATACGCAATTCGATATCTATTTCCTCTTTTGAAGGCTGCATCATCGTGTTTGAAGACATGAGATCAGTTTTTGCAATTTGATTCAGTGTCTTCTTTTTGTGACTCCATTTGGAGTTTTCTTGGGAAAAATACTGCAGTGATTTGTCATTTCCTTTTCCTGCTCATTTTAAAGATGAGGAAACTGAGGCAAAAAGGGTTGTGATTTGCTAAATCTAGTGTCTGAGGTCAGATTTGCAGGAAGCTGCCATTTCCATATCAGGCATATTACAAAAAAAAAAAAAGGCAAGAAAAAGAAAGTGAGAAAACTATGCTTCAAATTGCACTCAGAATTTATCAGTGCTTTTCTCTGGAGATGAACAGCATTTTTCATCATGAGTCTTTTGGAATTATCTTGAAACATTGCCTTGCTCAGAGTTTGCCACCACTGATCATCATTACAATACTGCTGTTACTGTGTACAACGATCCCCTGATTCTGCTCATGTCACTGTGACTTTGTGACTGACTTTGTTCATATATGTCTTTCCATATTTTTCTGAAGTCATTCCCCTTATCATTTCTTATAGCACAATAATATTCCTGACTCCAGCACTGGCACTCTATCTACTTTGCCACCTAGCTACCCTATATTAAAGTTTTCTTCCAAAAGAGAGTCAGAGGGTACTAGAGAGGGCAAGTTCTGCACACCTCAGGAAATGACCTGCTATTTACTGGAATCAGCTTTTTGAGAGCCGCCAAAGAATCTAGTTAGAGTTAAGGTCAGAATCAACATAAAATTGGAAGGAAGGATAATCGTGAGAAATCCTTATGTGTGAGGCTCCTATGTGGCTTATAAATCTGGAGCTTCTCCCATTTCTCAAACCACAACCCCGTTTTCCAGCAAACTCTTCACTGTTTTCCCCTTGTCCACTTTTGCACTGAGGTACCCATCTATTATATGACATATCATCTTGTTTTGAAGAATCTCATCATGTTTTTCATATCATTTATTTCTTTGTTCTTTGCTAAAGGTGTTGTTGTCTATACTGCAATTACCTCTATGTCTATCTTTGGGTTTATGCTTACCATGAACACTGAGAGATGAGATGATTAATGGTCCCAAGGAATGATGCTACCTGCCATCTTTGGGCACATGGTTAATACAACCCTAACACCTCTGTTTTTTTTCAGGTATGAGTTAAATTAAATGGTCATTAAGGGCCTTTCCATGAGAAGCAGTCCGGTGTAATGGAATGCTGGACTTGGAGGTAGTTTGGAAAAATTATAGATTTCCTATATTCATCTGTGACTTTCATGGCTAAATTCAATGTTTAATCAAAAGAAACTTTCTGCTTAAGAAGACAAATCAAAACAAGATGGAAAGAAATTAGGAGATCCCAGGATTGGGAGTTGGATTAGACTAATAGAGGAAAGCAGATAGTGAGATTTTTTATATGACCATGGGGTTAAAAAGGAAGCTAGGTGGTGTAGTGGATATAGCACTTGGCCTGGAATCAGGAAAATCTGTGTTCAAATTTAGTCACTATCTGTTAGTCACTAGTTGTGTGACCCTGGACAAGTCACTTAATCCAGTTTGCTTCATGTCCTCATGTGTAAAATGAGCTGGAGAAGGAAATGATACCCCAATCCAGTACTTTTGCCAAGAAAACCTCAAATAGGGTCATGAAGAGTCGGACATAACTGAACAACAAATGGGCTTAAGGCTTGGAGGTCAGCACTCCAAGACTGGTAACAGTAATGCTGTTAAAGCAATAACCCAAACTATGGCATCACTTTTATTTCTTATTTCTATAAAGAAGAAAACATTTCTCACAGAGTCTTGATATTGTGAAGAAGTTTCTCCTTGAACTGTGCAAGGCTAATATTTTTGGCACTTTCTGAAGAAATCAAAAAAAAAATCAAACAAAGGGGACAACATAAGATAAGGGAAGTTACACAACATTAGGAGATTAATTTAGATATATAAAGTAGAAAAGACAATGGAGGTATATAAAGTGAAATCATGAAGGGTACCTGGCCATGTAGAAGTTTATGGAATATTTGGAGAAAATGGAAAAATATCAATCAATGCTTAATTGATTATAGGAAGTTATGCAAGCAGGTTATATAAGCACTAATTGTTTTGTCTGAAGGCAGCAGTATTTTCTGTGGTAAAGCACATAATTATTGTCTTTTTTAGTCCATAGCCCTTTGCAGTAATGTCAAGAGACATAAAGCAGAGTAACAAAAAATAGTAGGCCAACAATCTAATTTAGGATTCAGAATCCGCATTCATGGCATAATAATTTTAGTTGAGTTCAGAGTCTGGATCCTAAAAAGATAGGAACAGAGATGTGTGTCAAGAAAGCAGGGCAGGCTCACTATGTAAGGGCTTATACAGATCTGGAAGGGATGAGAAGGCATCAGAATTCTGGTGGGGAGGGCTAGGTTTTAGTGGCCGAAATGGCACAGCCAGGATTGGTAAGAAAGGGGAAGTTAGACATGGGTTCAACATGCAATCAAAACTTGGACAGAGTGAGTTTCAAAGAATGCTGAGAAATGGCATATGGAGTTTTGTGGCCAGAATTTTATAGAAGAAGTTAGCCCAGGAGAAAAATATAATGAGGGAAAAATAATGATAACATTAATGTAATCACTGGTGAAGAGAAAAGGTGAAAGGGACCATCTGAAAAAGAATAATGGGAATGTACAAAGACCTCATTGGCCAAATTTTGGGAGATAAACAATGGGGCAACAGCAAAAAGTCTTGCTTTAGAAAAAATAATGTGGGAGCAAGAAAACCAAATAAGTTGAAGTTACCAGGCCTAGATCAATCTATCAACAAGACTGATAAAGATATATTAAGCACCTATTATCTATGCATTGGGCTAGGCATTAGAAGAAAAAAAAAATTAAGCAATCCCTGGCCTTGAGAAGATTACAATTAAGCATGCTGTATGAATTTGTAGAGGTGATTTTTCCTCTGTTAATTTTTTAAAGTCCTTCTCAATCTGGTCTCAACCATACTTTTCTCTTTCTCTGTTTCACACCCTTAATATACCATTGTGTATAATGGGTCTACAATGACCATCCCTCATGCCGAAGATGCACCTTCCTCACCTCAGACTCAGTATGTCCTCCTTCTACAAGATGTGTTTCCTACCCCCATTCTCCACCCCAACTATTAGTGTTTTCCTTCCCAAACTACCTTGAATTTAACTCCTTTAGATGTATTTGTATTTACTCTCTTTAAATAGATGCCTAAATTTGTTGTCTTTCTTATTGCAATATAATCTCCTTGTGACTAAGGACTATGTCATTTTTTGAAATTGTACCACTAGTACCTGGTAAAATGGAGTTTTGAATACTGTGGATAAGGTCACTTATCTTGGTAGTGTACTTTCCAGAGATGTGCATATTGATAATGAGGTTGACACATGCATTGCCAGAGCGAGCTTAGTGTTTAGGAGACTACAAAGGAAAATATGGGAGAGAAGAGGTATTAGACTAACTAGCAAACTGAAGGTCTACAGAGTCATTGTGCTAACCTAATTGTATGCCTGTGAAATCTGGACAGTATACCAGTGCCATGCCAGGAAACTGAATCGGTCCATTGGAATTGTCTTAGGAGGATTCTGAAGATCACCTGGTAGGATAAGGTACAAGACACTGAGGGTCCTTACTTGAACGAAACTGCTGTGTGTTCAAACTCTGATTCAGAGAGTACAACTCTGAGGGTCTGGCCACAATGTTTGAATGTAAAATGTATGCTTGCCAAAAAGACTTTTTTATGGAGAACTTACACAAGCACTTACATGGTGGTCAGAAGAAGCGATACAAGGATACTCTCCAGGTCTCTCTCAAAAACTTTGGAATTGACTATATAACATATATAATATAGTATGCTATATATAGTACAGTATACTCTATATAGTATGTATAGTAGTATAGTATAGTATGCTATATATAGTGTATATATATAGTATAGTATGCTATAAGTCAATTCATAATTGATTTTTATGATTAGACTGAATAGAGATTAATGGGTTGATGTCATTCTGGAGAGAGGTCTCTAGTGGAATAACCCATGAATCTGGCTTTGACCTATTCTGATTGACAATTTAATCCTTTCTTTGAATGAAGGCATAGATAATATGTTTATATAATTTGCAGAAGAGGAAAACTAGGATGCAAAGCTAACATGTTGGATGA
>JAJHZJ010000292.1:3650000-3735000 GCA_023548195.1 Bettongia penicillata ogilbyi
ATCTAGTGGAAGGCCACTGATCTGGGAGTCAGAAAATCTGGGTTTCACTCTTGACTCTGCCACTTATTAACTATCTAATTTTGGGCAAGAACTCCCTCTCTCTGGGATTCAGCTTTCTTATATCTAAAATGACAGGGGCAGAGCCAACATGTCATAGTAGCAATAATGAACCCAGCAAGCTCCTTCCATCCTCACACAAAAACCCCAACTACTACTTCCACATAGATATAGAAAGTGCATCAGACCAAATCCTGATCTAGAAATTTTTTTTAAAAAAGTGAGTTTTTAGCCTGACCCAGGCATAGGGGAAAAGACAGAGAGGTTTGTGGACACTGAGTTAAACAAAGAAAAAGTGGTTACATTGTGATATGGGGAAATGCTGTATGTGTCCCCTCTCAGCCTTATCATTATTAGGGGTGACAGAGGAAGTCTAATTAGAATGTCTGGAAGTGGTTCTGTTAGTTCATGATTATCTTAAAAATAGAATGGAAAAAGAGAAGAATAGGAGGGGGGGAAGGAAGGTTAAGGGGACATTAGTACCCACAATTGAATTGAAGTAGACATCTATGAAAACAAGAAGGAAGGAGTGTGTGGGGAATGGGCACTTGGACTCCACTCTCATCCATACTGATCAAAGGAGGGAAGAACACAAGTTGGATAGTGAGGAGGAGAATCAGAGAGGGAAAATTAAGGGAGGGATTATAAGCAAAACAAATTTCTAATCAAGTACACAGATATTTATACATCTTTCCAAGATGGCAAGGAATTAGGATCTGAGGGAGTGCTTGTAAATTGGGAATGGCTCAACAAGTCATGATTTATAGCTGTGATGGGATATTATTGTGCTATAAGAAATGCTTAAAATTTATTTTGTTTACTTTACAGGTTTTATTTAGTTATTTTTAGTTTTCAGCGTTCACTTCCATAAGATTTTGAGTTCTAAATTTTCGTCCCCTCCCTATGACTACCCCTCCCCAAGATGGTGTGCGATCTGATTAGGCTGAGCATATACATTCATATTAAGCATATTTTCACATTAGTCATGTTGAAAAGAAAAAATAGAACCAATGGGAGAAACCATGAGAAAGAAGAAACAACAACAAAAGAAAGCAAATAGTATGCTTTAATATGCATTCAGACTCCATAGTTCTTTTTTTTTTTTGATGTGGATAGTATTTTCCATCATGAGTCTTTTGGAGTAATGATTTAAATTTAAATGATAATTTTGTTGTATATTTGAAAGGAATAACAAGTTGTTCAGAGTAGATTTATAGTTTCATGTACAATCATGTTGCTGTACTACCGAGGGAACTATGGCCAGACAACTCACTTGCCTTGTACCCTTCTCTTCATGTCCCCAACTTCATAAATAATTGCCTTAAATTAAAAAAAAAAAACCCAGCATGTAAGAGAAGCTCATGTAGTACAGTGCAAAGAGCTGGATATTGAGACAAATGACCTGGGTTTGAATCTAGATTGTGCCGCTTGCTCCTAGTGCTTTCTTGGGCAAGTCACTTAAACTCCACCTGGGTCTCAATATGACAATTTTTCCAAGCTCCCTGGCTTCAGTTTTCCTAAATATATATTTCAATCAACTAATTAAGAAACATTTATTAAGCTTTCTATTATATGTCAATTACTATGTTCCATGATATTCTCTGGCATTCTCTGCTCTACCGTGAAGTAGCTGATGGCACAATGGAGTCTTGAATCTGAATTTGGAAGGATCTGAGTTCAAATTTGACCTTAAACACTTACTATCTGTGTAACCCTGGGAATGTCATTTCTTCTCGATCTGCCTTAGTTTCCTCATCTATAAAATAGGAATTATCATAGCATATACCTCTCAGGATTGCTATAAGGATCAAATGAGATAATAGTTATAAAACACTTTGCAAATATCATGAACATTATGTAAATGCTAGCTATTATTAGACACAGTGTGCAAGGCTTTGGGGATACAAAGGAAAAAGAAAATAGTCTTTGACTCCATGGAGCTTGCCTTCTATAGGGAGATATAACATGTAAATGTAAAAATATACACATATACAAAATACATATCTTTGAGGTCCTACATATGAGAAACATTATGGTGCAGTATTTAGAAGAGGTGACTTTGGAGTCAGAAAGTCCTGGAGATAATTCTCATTTTGTGATATGCAGGCTGTGTGACCCCAGATAAGTCACTTAACTTCTCAGTGTTCAAGGAACTTCTCTAGGACTATAAGTTATAGACAAGATACAGGAGCTCCTTAAGCCAACCCTTCCCCACAACAGATGTAGTAAATACATCTATACAGGCACACATGTGTATATACACACAGACATATATACATATGCACACACACATACAATAAATAGAGATCCATTTCTATAGAGACCAGACCCAAATAAGGGCATAATGATCAATAAATATTTCGTCTGCTTCCCAAACTTGGTCCTGTTGGGTTTAGAATTCTAAACGACTTTATTTTTATGTAACTAAAACTAAATTGCAAATTGTAGAGAAGGTATTAATATACAGGGGTAGTGAGTGTTCCCTTATGTTAATGAAATCACATGTACATTTCTAATATCTCTCCTTATTAAGGACAGTGGAAAAATAGATACATTTCTCAAAATCTCAGTTCTTCATTTGGAAACGCATAATGAACTGCCTGATAGTGGGCTGACACTTTTAAAAGTTGAACCAAATGAAATTTGAAAATGTGAGTTAGAAGAACACAAATTTTGGACATTGCTACTATAGACTTGGCACTGATATAACATGTTACTTTGCACCTAAATACCTGTAAAATAAAGTACTAAGGGAAGTTTTTCTTGAATGAAGAGAAAAAATTGTCATTGCCTTCCTTCTCTCAGGGTAATTCTAGACGATGAGAGTGCAGCAATTTATGAGGTCTCGTTTTGTTTTTTAACATCATTATATATGCCAGTATCTTTAGGGAGTACATTTTGAAAGTCAGATAGTTGTGGGAGTTCTATGTTATGACTGGGTCTGGATTATGAAAATAATCTGTGATTTCATCAGCTTCTTCCACTGAAGCAAGTCACAACAACACATTTATGATTTAGTCCATCAATCCTATGGATAATTGAGTCCAAGTCTTCCTGACCGAAGCCCAGCATTCTATTCACTATGCCACTCTCTCTTCACACTTGGATATATTCACCTGATCTCAGAGTTGGAAGGGACCCTAGCATCATCTAGTGCAACCCATACCTATCACTGCTAGAAAACATCCCACAGAAGTGGTGAAAAATAAAGGATCTAACAAAGATTTTCCTCTAAAAGTCATCCTTATCTCCTGCTGCCCTTTGGATTAATTGGATCTCACTGATGTATTACTGGACTTGGTGGTTCACTGCAGATAATCAAATACTCATGCTTTCCTTATTCCCCCATGAAACTGACCCCCAGCATCTGGTCTACATTTCTGTTTGTCACAGCCATAATTGATATTGCGTCCTGGCCCAATGGTTTACAATCTAAATGATCATGGACACCAATCAGGAAATTCAAGCCCTTGGATAGGAAGCTTGAAAGAAAAGAGGTAGTGGACTTCCAGATGTTGGATTATGCTAATAAGGATTAGCAGCAAGTATCATGGCCGTTGCATGCCTTCAGACCACTGCTGCAACTGATGCATCAATTCAACAAATGTGTTGGGTTATGGAGTAGGAAGCCAGATTGCAAAGGGATTAAAAAGTGACTGTGGAAAAAGCAGGAGAAAGGAATGAAAGCAATTTTTAAGAAATCTGACTGTGAAAGGGAAGAGAGACACAGGATGGTAGTTTTTAAGGGATTGGCAGAGTCTAGAGTAAGTTTTTAAAGAATAAATGAGACTTGGGCAAGAGTCAGTAGAAACAGAGATTTTAGATGGAGAGAGGGTAATTATTGTGGTGCTAATCTGAAAAGATTTAGAGCAGCTACTGAATGGGATGTGATACAAGGTCAACTAAGGAAGAGGAAAAAAAAGATTGCTTGTGGGAGTGAGGTCACAATTGCAAGTGGACTGTATAAATTCATAGTAGATTCAGTCAGCACAATTGCATGACTTTCTCCAGTACTGTTCAGTAGTATTTTGGTACAATAGGAGTCGAGTCAGATGGTGGGGATAATAAAGAATGGGGGTTTAATAAGGTATAAATGAAGATAGGACAAAGAAAATAGGAATTTGAATGTATAAGACAGTGCAAAGTTGAACTAATTAGCAACTGGGGTGAGAGAAAAGGAAAGCCAGTGTCCTGGGGGGGAGGGGACTCTCTGGAAGAAAAAAACTCCATGCCTTCATTTTACCCTTCCTCAAAGCCTTCCTTCTGCCCCTCCTGACCCAGTCCACCCAGATTCGGATGGACAAATGGGAAGATACAACATAGCTATTCATACCACTTGAATGAACTGAGATTTAATAAAATAGAAGATTACTAGGCTTTACCATCTGCCTTTCCATTTCTTCCTAAGATCCTCTGAGCTTAACGAGCATCTGTTACTATGCCCTTTAGAGTCCAATGTTAGCAGCAGTCTTGATGCTGTTAGTGTGCCACAGATGAGTTAACGGAAGGAGGCTTAGGTAGACCAAACATAAGAAGATATGAAACAAGGATGCAGCGAGGCTTCGCTTTTCTAGATGCTGCTCACACCCCAACTCCCTTGTCTCTATATAAGAAAAAGTCTGTTCAGAAGTACAAAGTGTACTGACTTACATGGATTTCAGACATCATCCCATCTTCCAAGTTGGAGGGGACCTCACTTCATATAGGTGAAGTCTATATTCCCCTTTGTGATCAGCTCTGGAGGACAGCTTTATTGCCTTTCAAGGAAAAGTAATCCCTGTTTCGGGGAATGGAAAACCTAGATGGTCTTACCATAGTGTGGATGCTATGACCAGATCTCCTGAAGCACCCGAAAGGCTATTGGGTCTGGATGGCTGATCTTCAATTGAATTAATTAGTATATGTTGACTCTAATTAAAGTATGAATTTTTTGAGGCCATGGACTGTCTTGTTTTTTCTACTTGTTTCTGTAGCACTTAGCATTATACCAAAAAGTGACTAAAATATCTATATTGCTTGACTTGGAGATTCCACTGACATCCCAGTAAGGCCACTGACCACACATATGTACCAAAATATTTAAGTTCCCACTTTTTGTAGTAGCAAAGAACTGGAACCAAAGTATATACCCATCAATTGGGGAATGTCTAAACAAATTGTGGCATAGGAATATAATATTTACTTTCTGTAAGAAAACACAAATGGGATAATATGGAGCATATAAAGACTTAGATGAACTGATGCAAAGTAGCATCAACAGGGCTGAGAAAGCAATATTCATAATGCCTATAAAAAAGGAAATGGAAAGAACAGCCACAAAGCAACTGACCCTGAATGTTTCAAAATGATTAAAAAAAAAATTCCCCTGATCCCTTCCAGAGGTGGGAGTCTACAAATATGGAACATTGTATTGTATATCAGATTTTAAAAAATTGATTGGTTATACTGAGTGCTTTTCCTCTTTGAAAAATTCTTTTTGAATGATGGGCTTTCTGGGATGGGTGAGAGGGAGTGATACAGAGAGAAGTGTAGGATGTAGAAGCAAAAGACATGAACAAGAATATTTTTTTAATTAGCCAAACAAAATGTACTTCCATTACAGTTTTTGAAATGATATAGTCTCCTAAGACTAAGATTTTGAGCTCCAAACTTTTCTCCCTTCTTGTCTTCCTTCCCTGCCCCCAAGACAGTGAGCAATTTGATATAGGTTATACATGTACAATTATGTTAAACATATTTCCACATGGGTCCTGTTGTGACAGAAGAATCAGAACAAAATGGAAAAATCATGAGAAAGAAAAATAAAAATCAAAAAAGTCAAAATAGTATGCTTCAACTGCATTAAGACTCCATAGCTCTTTTTCTGGATGTTTCTATCATGTCTTTTGAAATTGTCTTAGACAATTATCTTCTCATTGCTGAGAAGGGCTAAATCTATAATAGTTGATCATTGCATAATGTTGCTGTGTACAATGTTCTCTTGGTTCTTCTCTCTTTACTCAGCATCAGTTCTAAAGTCAACTTATACCCATACCCTCTGTCTATGCCTTCTAAGTGCCCTGATAGAGATATACTTCTCAAGAGTTACTAGTATCATGTTTCCATGTAGGGATGAAAACAGTTTACTCTTATTGAATAATATGGTTTTTTTCTGTTTATCTTTTGTACTTCTCTTGAGTCTTGTATTTGAAGATCAAATTTTCTGTTCAGCTCTGATATTTTCATCAAAATAGTTTGAAATTCCTCTATTTCACTGAATGTCCATCTTTTCCCCTGGAAGATTATGCTCAATTTTTCTAGGTAGTTGGTTCTTGATTGCAATCCAAGCTTCTTTGACTTCCAGCATATCATATCCCAAGCTCTCCAATCCTTTAATGTAGAAGTTGCTAAGTGCTGTGTAGTCCTGACTGTGGCTCCTTGATATTTGAATTATTTCTTTCTGGTTGCTTGAATTATTTCCTCCTTTAACTGACAGTTCTGGAATTTGGCTATATCATTCCTTGGATTTTTCATTTGGGAATATTTTTCTGTAGATGATTGGTGAATTCTTTCAATGATTATTTGATACTCTGATTCTAGGATATCAGGGCAGTTTTCTTTGTTAATTTTTGGAAGGTGCTGTTCAGGCTCTTTTTTTTTTTTTTGTCATGGCCTTCAGATAACCCAATAATTCTTAAATTATCTCTCCTGGATTTATTTTCTAGGTCAGTTGTTTTTCCAATAAGGTATTTTACATTTTCTTCCATTTTTTCATTCTTTTCATTTTGTTTGACTGATTCTTGCTGTCTCATACAGTTGTTAGTCCAACTCTAGTTTTTAAGGAATTATTTTCTTCAGTTAACTTTTGTACCTCCTTGTCTATTTGACCAACTTTACTTTTAAAGAAGTTGTTTTCTTCAGCGGATTTTTTCCCAACTTGACCAATTCTATTTTTTAATCAGATGTTTTCTTCAGTCAGTTTTGGGCTTCCTGCTCCAAGCTGTTGACTCTTTTTTCATAATTCTCTTACATAATTCTCATTTTTTTCCCAATTTTTTTCTACCTCTCTTATTTGATTCTTAGAACCTTTTTGGAGCTCTTCCAAGAGGATGTTTTGGGCTTGAGACAATCTATATTCCCCTCTGAGGCTTCCCATATAGGCATTTTGACATTGTTGTTCCTTCTGAATTTGGGTTTTGATCTTCCTTGTCTCCATAGTAGCTTTCTGTGGCCAGGGTTCTTTTCTGTTTCTAGCTCATTTTTCAGTTTATTCCATGACTTTAAAAGTTGAACTCTGCTCCAACGACAGAGGGGACACTGTCCCAAGGTTCTTATGCAGGAGGTAAGGGGCCTAGTGACTGGCTTTGCACACTGGGGCCTCAGGTACTTGTGCCTTGTCCACTGTGCAGGGGTGGGCTGGCCTAGTTATACCTGTTATGCTGGGGTTCTGGGGCTCACAACCTACTTTCTGCAATGAGGCCTCACAGCTGGCCTACCGAGCCAGGACGGAGGGACCTGAGTTGCTGATCTGTGCTGTGGCTAAGAGGCTCTTGCTGATTTGCCTGCATACCATCTGTCCTGGGCTCCATTCCCCTTTTACTCAAGTGAGACAGATCTTTCCTGAAGTCCTTATAAGTTATCTTAAACTGGAAAATTGTTTTATTCCACCTTTTTTGTGGGTCCTATCACTCCAGAATCTGTTTAGAGTTTTTATTTAATGTTGTTTCCAAGGGAAATGAGGGAGAGCTCACACAACTTCTTGGATTCTCTCCATTATCTTGACTTCACTCCTCCCCATATTTATAACTTCTTAAGGCATAATAATATTTATTATATCCATTAACTGTAACTTGGTCATTCCCCAAATGATGGTCACTCATTTGGGGATGTATTCTTAGTAATAGGATCTCTGGGTCAAAGTTATGGACTCTTTTCTTACAAAATTATGGTCCCTTTTCTAGTGGTGTGTCAAATCACTGAAATTTGTGGTTTTGCTGTTCTGTTAGACCATAACATCTCCAGAAGATATCTGGATTACAAGAACCCTAAAACTATGGTATTATTACCTGCAAATTAAGTTTATTACTAACTACCTTTGTGTAAATTCTACAAGTGTTGAGTCCACAAAACAACAGACCATGGCCAGACAATACCTGAAGGCATATAGAGCATCTCTTTCCCCTATGGACCCTGGTATGTTATTATTCCTGAAAATGCTTTCACAGAGTGAACATTCAATAAATATTTTTGATTGCCTGATGAGTACAGTCTGTACTTTTCCATATCTCAACTTCAGGATGTCCCTGTGTCATATAAGATAAATCATTGGTTTTTTTGTCCTCATAGCCTCCCCCCATTTCATATCTCATCTTTGGCGGCCCTGGAGCTGCACACTATGACATGATAGTATAAGAAATTTATCCAGCCTAAATGAAGCAATTTGATGGTGATGAACTCATGCCCTCTGGGATGGGATGGAGATAGTCCAATTGACAAAGTCCTCTTTTCCTGGGTTTTTGACAAAGTATTCCAGCCAGATTTATATATGAAAAATAAAATTAATGAAAGAAACATCCAGTCCAAGGTCACCTGAGAGTTACATTGAAGAAGGCATTGTTGAACATTCTTAGGTTGTATCTATACTACTAAGTGGCACAATGGGTAGGGTACCTGGTCCAGAGTCAGGAAGATCTAAGTTTCAATCTGGCCTCAGACCCTAGATGAGTCATTTAACCCTGCTTGTCTCAGTCCTGCATCTGAAAAATGAGCTAGAAAAGGAAATGGCAAAGCACTCCAAGAAAACCCCAAATGGGGTTGATTGATCACACCTGAACAATAACAGCTTATTGCTATGTGATGGGATAAGCTCTAGGATAAACTACAAAGCCCTCTGTTTGTCATTTGGAATCCTCTACAGTTGACATCCAGCCAGTCTTTCTAGGCTTATTGTAAATTACTTTAACACACAGTCCGATTGATATAGTGGACAGAGCTTTGGATTTGGAGACAGGGAAAACAGGTTTCAAATCCTATCTGAGACAATGAACAACCCTGAGCAAATCTCTTACCCTGATGGAACGGATTAGACTTAATGACCTTTAAGGTCCCTCCTAGTTTGAAATCTGTCTTCCTAAGATCTTACAACCTCTTCACATACTCTCTATTTCAGCCAAACTAACCTACTTTTCTTTTTACATATGCAACATTGTAAGACAGATAAACACAGCACACTTCAGGGCTGCTAGCACAGGTTCACTCTCCATTTGGTCAGACAGGAAAGACGTTAAGAAGGGATTAATAATCTTATTTTATTCTAGTCTAGTTTTCTCAAAGTTACTGATACTGAGAGCACAAACTCCTACAGCATTTCCTAATCATCATTTTCACAGGGGCTAGCAAGAAGGGGGGGCAACTACTCTTACTTCTCAATGGGATCAGTTGAGATAGGTACAACATCTCCTAAGCCCCCTCAATGGAGGCCAGTTGAGACCCACAAAGCATTTGTGCATGCAACACTAAGGTTCCCCATTCACTGACTGGTGACCACCTGCTTTAAAGGGCATCAGACAAAGAAGACATATTGCCAACAATGTCCTCACAAGTTTACATCACCTCATCTCTATATCTCACTGTGTAGCCACAGTAGATGTTTATATTATTTATATTGCCACAGTAGATGTTTATATTATTTATCATAATATAATGCTGTACAAGTGTGGTGGAGATGTTTTGAACCATAACTGTGGGAACTCATAACTAGTACCTGGAAACAAGAGATTGCTATGGCTATAGATCCTGGGAAATTGAACTCTAAGAAATAATAACAAAAATTCACTTTACACACACTAAAATCCACATTACTTACACTAAAATTCACCTTACATACAAACGTTCTGGGTCTTGTTTGCATGTCTTTGCAAGGCTATCTCCCATACCTGGAATGTTTTCCTTCTCCAACTTCACTTTTTACAATCAAGCACCCAAGTACCATTTCCTACACAAAGTCTTTCCTGTTCCCTTTGACTATGGGTGCCTCCTGAAGTTATTCTACATTTACCTTATACAATCTTTGCATGTCCTTATGTATGCGTGTGCTGCTTCTACTGGTGAATCCCTGTTCCTTCAAAGCAGAAGTTTTTCAATTTTTGTCTTCACATCTCCACAGCCTACTACACCAGTGCTTTTCGATTGATTGATTTGTCCCAGGTGTTTGTCTTCACTGCCAAGACCACAGGGTAGAATGGAAAGAGGTCTACATTTGGAGGCAGAACATCTTTGAGACAGTATAGTGTAGTGGGGGAAACAACAGGTTGAGAGTCAGAGGACCTGGATTAAATCCCTGACTCTGCCCTGTGCAACTTTGAGCATCACCTAAGTTCATCTTCATCTGTAAAATGAGGTGGTTTAACTAGGTGATCTTACCTACTCTGGGAGAGCACTTCCTTGATCATTCCCTCTCTTTCTATGACCTGTGATTTCTCTTCATCTTTCCCTGCCACCTACAAACATTCCATGGTCTTTCCCATCTTTAAAAACAGCCTTCACTTGATCTTTCCTTCCCTTCAAATTAACATTGTCTGTCTTTTCTCTCTTTTACAACCAAACACCTGGAAAGTCTTCTTTATTTGTCTCCCTTTGTATACCTCCCACTCACCCCTCAGTCCTTTGCAAACTACTCTCCAATATGGACTGAAACTGTTCTGTCCAAGGATGTAAAATAATTATTACATAAAGGAAAACAATGGAAATACAGTTAGCAAAATATATATTTTTAAAAAATTCATAGACCCTCAGGTTAAGAATCTCTACCTGAAAGTCCTCTACAGGGCTTTACATATAGTAATATATACTAGCCTTTTCTCTGGGTTCATTCTTTTGTCCTCTCTGAAATTTTGACATTGTTGAACCTTGGCTTTCTCCTGAATATTCTCTATTTCTGTGCTTCTGTAATATCACTTTCTCTTTGTTCACCCCCTACTGGTATGATTATACCTTTTCAGGCTCCTTTTTGAGACCCAAATTCCTTTTTTTTTGTGAGGACATTGGGGCTAAGTGCCTCACCCAGAATCACACAACTAGTAAGTGTAAAGTGTCTGGTCTGAGGCTGGTTTTGAATTCAGGTCCTCCTGACTCCAGGGCCAGTGCTGTATCCACTGTGCTACCTAGTTGAACCTTTAAATATCTTTTTTTTTTTTTAAGTCTGGGAATCTCAGAGGTGTTCTGGAATCAGGTCAAACTATCTCCAATTGTTATATTTTCAGGATGAGCATTTATACCTTGGAAATTGTTTTATTTTCTAGACTTAAGAAAGTGATAGAGAAAATTAATAATGCAGATTTATTAATAATAATGAAGGTTAATGCAAGGGCATCTCCCCTACCTTTCCTTGCCTCTCTCTTCCTATTTAAATTACTTTGTATGTGCTTCACATTTCCTTATATGTATATCTGATTTATATCCTATCCTCTGCCCTTCACACAGGAGAATAGCATCTCCTTGAGGTCATTGATTGCTCTATTTTTTTTTTTCCTTTGTATCCCTAGTAAGAATTTTAAAACTTTTTTGTGTTTTAAAATGTTCAAAATAAAATACTTATGATTAAACACATAAGGTTATAAAGAAAAACAATGGAAATATAGTTACCAAAATATATATATTTTTTAAAAACTCATAGACCCTCAGGTTAAGAATCTACCTGAAAATTCTCTACAGGGTTTTACATATAGTAGGCACTTAGTGACTTGAATTAAACTCCAATCTAGTGTCCTGGCCTGCGGGACAAGAACGCGGACCCTGGAAGAAAGGAGAGGGTGGGGGACAGGAGACACAAGACAGGCTTTCTGATCAAGTCTCATTTATTGAGGGGTAGGGTAGCAGTAATTATAGTGGTGAAAGAGGAAGTAGGGGGTTTACAGTAAGCAGCAGTGGGAGGGGTAGTAAGGTTAAGATAAACACAAGATGTTTCAAATATTTTACAAGGGCAGGATGTTTGCTCCCAGCAGCAGTTCAGACCTTTATCTTGATAATAGATAGCCATGGCTTCCCACAGGTCACCCTTTTCTCTTATATAAAACAAGGTACTGTCCCTGGACCTGTGCCTGTCTTAGGTTGTCCTTATGGGGAAAGGTCTTACCCGTCATGGAGATAAAAGGTGGCTTGTATCCCTGGCTTAGGTTGACCGATCCTTGAAGGTTCTTACCCGTCATTGGCTACCCAGGTCACCATGAGGGGACTGTGCCTGCACATAGAGATCAGGATCGCCGGTCTCCAGGCGATGATAATGTACCTGAATGGGTTTTGCCAGAATGCCGTCTATTTGAGCTTTGATAAAGGTCGTGAGCTTTCGAAACAACCAGGGGCCAAAAGACAGGAGGAGTAAGAAACCTAATATGGGGCCTATTAGGGGAAGCAAGAAAGGGAGAAGTCTATTCATGCCACTCCAGAAAGGATTTTCAAAAAGTTCTCGGTATCTCTTTATCAGGTCTTCCTGAAGGCTTTTAATCTTATTGCGGACCAGACCAGATTTGTTAGCATAAAAGCAACACTTTTCTTGCAGGGCTAGGCAGATGCCCCCTTGCTCAGCAGTTAAAAGATCAAGGCCCCGACGATTCTGCAGGATGACCTCGGCCAGAGAATCGATCTGGTCCTGGAGGTCGTTGATGGTACCTGAGAGGGCTTGAACATCATCAATTAGCTTGTTAGAGAGTTTTGTGTAGGAGTGGAGGGCTACCCCAAGGCCAGCAGTGCCGGTGGCCAAGGCGCTAGAGATGCCGAGCTCAACAAGGAGAGGGATGAGCACAATGGCGCGCTTACTTCTGCCGGCAATATAGTCCAGGCTAGGCAGGGGAACAGGCTCATCTCCAGGAATTATATCAACATCGGGAAGGACGGTGGCTAACACACATAGACCGGTCCAATTGGTTGGGAGGGCAGGAAAAGCCATATATCCTCCGCATACAAAAACTTGACCGGGGATGGGACAGAGGGACTCAGAGTGGTTAATTATAGAGGAACAATTAGCAAAGGTGACAAAACCAACATCAATATCAAAGGAATCATTGCGTGGGAGACTTTGGAAACAAGGGGACGGGGGAAAATTGATGGGTTGAACACGGAAAGGGATCCCAAGAGAACAATTCTCATGGGATATGTTGCTGTTGTTAGGAGAAATGGCAAGAGGCATAGGCATGCCAAGGGTCATACATAGCCAACAATTTTCTGCCAGGCAGGGGCTGGATAAATTTAGTGCCATGAAGATAGCCTCTAAAATACTGGAGGTTTGAGTATCAAGAGCAAGGCCTTGGGACTTGGGCAGTGCTAGGGGGTGATACTGTAAAGGGGGGAACATGTCAGCAGCACTACCGGGGTCCAGGGATTCATCCCCAGGGGAGAGATTAGTAAGAAGGGGACATATTCTTTTGCTCAGCATGGGGCAATCAGTAAGAGTGGCACATTTAGGAGGGGGAGCAAGAGGCTTAGGGTCATCTTCCAAAGGCATGGTGATAGAAACAGAATCATCATCACATTTTCCACAACTTTCCACCTTTTCACATTCTTTGTGATCGAGAGAGGGTTCTGAGCTGGCCTGGGGCCACCTAAGATTCCCCTTCAAAAAGGAGGAGCCCTCCTTGGTAATTTTGGAAACATCTTTATCATGGCGGTGAGTACACAGTAAATCATTAATACAATTCCAATAATTGAAAGCAGTAATAGGGATTTTTTCAAGTCCAAAAGTCTGATAATAGTCATTGAGACAATTTCCAACCCGTCTCCACCGCCTTTCATCAGTCGTTCCCTCTTGGGGGAACCAAGGACAGACATCCTTTAAAAAAACAAAAAACTGAATCAAATCCTTTTTTTTTTTTAACCTTTACTCCACACGTCCTTAATGAGTCTTTAAGACCCTCAATAAATTGACCATGAACACTAATGTCCTGACCCATTGTATAGACGCCTAACTTACCTCAGGTCTCAATTCCTCGGGGCAGGCGATCCTGTGGCGACCACTGCCAAGAAATCTTCGGCTGCAGCCTAATCACAGAGGTACGATCTAACAATTGCCAGCCCTCTCCCGAAGCTTACTCGGGCCCCACGTTTGGGCGCCAATTGTCCCGGCCTGGGGGACAAGAACGCGGACCCTGGAAGAAAGGAGAGGGTGGGGGACAGGAGACACGAAGAATGGAGACAAGACAGGCTTTCTGATCAAGTCTCATTTATTGAGGGTAGGGTAGCAGTAATTATAGTGGTGAAAGAGGGAGTAGGGGGTTTACAGTAAGCAGCAGTGGGAGGGGTAGTAAGGTTAAGATAAACACAAGATGTTTCAAATATTTTACAAGGGCAGGATGTTTGCTCCCAGCGGCAGTTCAGACCTTTATCTTGATAATAGATAGCCATGGCTTCCCACAATATAGGACTTCCTCTAGGGTTCCTTTCAGCTCTAAAATCTATTACATTGATATCAAATTCCCTTGCTTTATAGGAAAGGAAACTGAGTCCTATAAAGATTATATAATTTGTTCACCAGGGTTCATGTCTTATTTGTGCCATTTTTTTTCTGGTTAATGATGAGTGGGTAAGGTCTTTAACCTCGCTTCAGTTTCTTCATTTGTAAAATGAAGGTGGATTTGAGTTTAGAGGATTTACAATACTTGCATGACCTTCCCACAAGGTTACTGGGAAACTCAAAAGAAAAGGCATTTAGAAGGTGTGTTGTCACCTAAAACCCTCACCAAACAAGCATCAGCTCTTCTTATTCAGTCAAATGTAAAATTTACGGTTGCCATATGCAAATACTACACAACCTGTCTGCAGTGGAGGAAGTTGCTTTGGAGTTGCCTTGGAAGCCTCACCCAGACCTGTTCCCCAAGGGAGCTTCTGGTTGCTAATTGTAGGGTGTCTTAGCAGTTCCCATGGACTGTCATTACAGCAGAAGCCAGGGTGGCCACAGGCACCAGAGTCTCAGACAGGTGCCACCCACTCTTTCCAGCCATCTCTCAGACTGGTCATTCAGCTGTTTCCAAACTCAGTCATCATGAGGCAGCTTTGCTGGATGATGGTTGGTTGATTCTCTGAGATTTGTCCAGTTGATCTTTGACCAAGTTCCTTCTTGTCCTGACCGCCCGCCCCCGCTCTCCTGATGCATCAACCCTAGAAAGCTTCCCCTTCCTAAACCCACTTAAGAGAGCCGTGATAGCCTTATGCATCATTTGGGAGGAAGCATGGTTTTAGTGGAAAGTATTATGGAGTTTGGGGCAGCAAAGAACTGGGTTCAAATCCCCTCTGAAGACACTCCTGGTGTGATCATGGTCAAGTCACTCAACCCCTCTGGGCCTCAGTTTCCTGCCAAGGATATGATGAAGAAATCTCAGCATCCTCAACTCCTCAGTCTTGTTCACCCCAGTTGGCTGCCAAATCTTATTTCTATGTTCACAGCATGTATGTCATAGATATCTTCTTTCTCCACACTCTACTCATGTCAGCAGCCTAATTCAGGACCTCTTTGCCCCTCTGCAACTACTGCAAAAACCTTCTAACATGCCTCTGCCTCAGGCTTCTCCTTACTACAGTAAATACAATACACACCTAGGAGAGTTTCTAAAGGTAATTGTAATCAGGTCATGACCCCCCACCTCACTCAATAAACTCTAGTGGTTTCCTATTAATTCCAGCATTAAATATAGAGTTGTCTGTTGGGCATATAAGGCTCTTTACAATCTCTCCATGTTTTCTACTGATTCATTCTCTTCATATTTTACTCCACCCACTCTGCACTTCAGTTTTAGTGGCCTCTTGCTTTCTTACATATACCATTCCATCTCCCTTCTCCTTGTCCTTGAAAAGGCTGTCTTTCATGCTTGGAATGCTTTTTCTCCTCACCTCTGTCTCCTGATCTCTCTCCTTCTACTTCTGCTCTTCCTCCTTCTTTTCTTTCTTTTTTCCTTCTTTCCTACTTCTCAGGTATATTGCATAAGGAATTTTCTTCAGGTACAGGTTGGATTAGTGATCTCTAGGGCCCCTTCTAACTTTGACAACCCATGATTCCTTATCTATAAATAGAAATAATAATACCCTAGTGCCTGCTTCTTGGCATTGTCCTAAGAATAAAATGGGATAATCTATATGAAATGATCTCTAAATTTTCAAGTGCTGTGCAAATGTCAGCCATTTAGAATAGGTAAGGGTGGAGATTCCATTCAACTTTATACATTTAATACGTATTCACAGAACAATGGCAATCGTTGATATCTTGAGAGCAATCTGTTACTACTGAGAGGCAAGTGTGATGTGTAAGAATCAGTCCTGTTCTTGGTCTGGTCTTGGACCAGAGATCAAAGATAGGAAAAATACTTTTTACATATAAGATAGTTGTAGTAGTTGTACTAGTAGCTGGTTCTCCACCCCACTTCCACCTTCTACCTCCCCCCACCCCAGTAACAAAGTTGTTGTTCATCGTTGAGTTGCTTTTCAGTCATGTCCAACCCTTTGTTGATCCCATTTTGGGTTTTCTTGGCAGGAATACTGGAGTGGTTTACCAATTCCTTCTCTAGTTTGTTTTACAGATCAGGAAACTGAGGCAAACAGGGTAATTGACTTGCCCAGGATTGCATAACTAGTACATATTTGAGGCCAGATTTAAAGTCAGGGAGATGAGTCTTCCTGACTAGAAGTCGAACACTTTATTCACTGCGCTGCCTACCAGCTCACTAATGGGCTACAATGTGGGTGCTCATTAGTTAAAGAATGGTTAAATAAGTTGAAGTATATAAGTGTAGTAGAATATTATTGTTTAGTGAAAAATGACAAGAATTCATAGAACTCTTCTTGAAATAAAAAATTAAAATATTTTTGTTTATATATTTTGCACATACTGTTCCTTTCTGAATACATCCCTCTTCAATGTGACACCTTCTTTCTAAAAGAGCATTGAAAAGTTCTTTCCCCAAGAGCTGTCATGGTAATATAGTGCATTGGAAAGAGTCCTGGCTTTGACATAAAAGGGCATTGGATTAAAGTCTTGCACCTGTCACTTTCTATCCATGTGCTCTTGGATGAGTCACCTAAACTCCCCGAGTTTCCATTTCCCCATCTGTGAAATGATATTTGGCCACCAGTCCAACTCTACTTTTAAACTTTGCCATTCTAAAGAAATGGAGAATGAATGAATTAACAATGTATTTACTAAATGCTTAATAGTCACTAAGGTCTCTCTTAAGGGATATGGTTACCAACAAAAAAGTAAGATATTTCCTACTCTCAAGGTGCTCACATTCAGATGGGGAAGACAACACAAACCCTTTCAGTTATCTGTCAAATGGAAAGATTTCATTAGGGCAGAATGGTAAAGTAAATGCTAATGCCTATTCTTTAAAGCTATTTCACTCGATAAAATCATATCCTTCACTGATATTGAACCATTTGACAGGGTCAAAGACTGGTAGCAAGAACTATTTTTTTTTTTGGTAGCTGTGACAGGTACATCTGCAGGAGCAAGGCTGACATGGTCTTATGATTTTTCTCCTAAGAGGAAATGAGAGGGAATGGAGAAGAGACTATTTTTCCTGCCACATCTGGGAGTGTCTAGTAGGGAGGGGCTGAATCAAAACTGCTTAGGGAGAAGACAGAGACAAAGGACTTAAAATTCAACATAAAGATGATGAATCCTTTGTGTTGTGATTATTAACAACTATTAGCAAAATAATATTATGATGACATAGAAAAAATTGTATGTGAAATCATGAGTTTCTCTTATATACAATTTGTTTGAAAAAGTAGAACTTGCTTTTAATGAGATAGTGAAAAATTTCCCTGTTTGTGATCCTTTTTGAATTGCATTTTCTTTTCTTCTATGTATTTTAAAATATACAGTCAAGCAAAACACATAAAAAGTACTGACCACGATGGAAAATGTATGTCTCTTTCTACAACTCTGATCATCAGCTTTCTGTGAAAAGGTAGGAAGCATACTTTTCCACCAGTTTTCTGATGTCATGATTAGTCACTGCATTAATCAGAGTTCTGAAGCCAATTCAATTTTTCTTAATATTATTGTGATTATAATGAAAATTGAACTTCTGCTTATAGTTACTTGCCTCTTTGTCAATTCACCTGAAACCTTGCCAAGATCCTTTGAATTCCATGTATTCATTATTTACTACTGAATAATCACATTTCCTAACATTCATAGGCCACAGTTTGTTAGTTCTTCTCCAACTAATGAACACCTACTTTGTATCCACTTCTTTCTTACCACAAAAACTTCTACCATAAACAATTTCCTATATTTTTCCATTGGCTTTAGTCACTCTGGTGTATATTCTTAGTAGTGATATCACTGGGTCAAAAAAAATGTTGTGATTGGGTAAAGAAGTAGTTTAATGGTTAAAATTCAAATCAGGAAGACCTGCTTAAGATCTTTATGATATTAAGTAAATGGAGATTAAAATAGCATTTGATTCCTAGCAAATTATAAGATACTATTAAATAAATATTAGCTATTTTTGTCTTACATGTATCTTTTACATTTTGTTTATTTTTTAACTATCATTTTCTATAAATCTTATCCAACAGGGTTAATTTGCCACTGAATCTGCTTTGGACTGATAACTCTATGCTACAGTGCATTTAGTAATTGCAGGGCATCTTGCCTTCCAAATCTACTGGATTGCATGGGAAAGTGTGTTAGGTTCCTCCTTTTATTTCTTTCCTGCTTATGTTCTCCACAGACCTGTTTTCTGACTTATCCTTTGTTTTCCTTCTCCTCTTCCTTCCAGCTTTCTACTTACCTCTTCCATCTCGTTTCAGGAAGACCTTACAAATTTTTACCTACTAAGCCAAGATAGTTTCAAAATTCTCCAAAAATATCATAAAATGACATGTCTTATGAGTTTTCTAGTAATAGTATACTGCTGTGAGGGTTGTCCATAAGAAGTCTTTATCTTTGGTAGAGACTTTCAGAAAATTAATTTCTTCTGGGAGAAAGCACTCTGTAAATCTTAAAATAACCTGCTAACTTTTCCTCTCTTTTAGGATTTATGGTCATTAGAATCCATTCTCTTTTCAGAAAAGGGCAGCTAGGTGGAGCAGTGGATAGAACCCTGGGTTTTGGATCAGGAAGATTTATCTTCATCGGTTCAAATCTGGCCTCAGACACTCACTAGCTGTGAGAAGCTGGGCAAGTCATTTAACCCTGGTTTCCTCATCTATAAAATGAGCTAGAAAAGGAAATGGCAAATGGTATCTTTGCCAAGAAAACCACAAATGAGGTTATGAAGAGTCAGATATGACTGAAATGATTGAACTACAACAACAGATTATTTCAGAGGATATTCATAAATTTAGAACTAGAAGATAACTTAGAGGTTGTCTAGTCCAACTACCTAATTTTACAACTGAGGAAATTGAAGTCCTGAGATGTTAAATTGCTTATACAAAGCCCTATTGAAAGACACAGTCTGCATTCAACCCACATTTTTTTTTTATTCCAAATATAGTACTTTCCCAGATACCCCACTTTGCATCATTGGTGACATCAATATTTTTTTTTTCTAGGGGAATAAATTTCAATGTCTTTTCCTCATTATTTATTGGTAAATTTGCGTATATATATTATATATATATGTATTTATGTGTGTATGTGTGTCTGTCTCTCTACCTCTCTTTCTTTCTATATCTATCTATCTATCTCCTAGGGTTGCTATGAAGATCAAATGAGATAGTATTTAGAAAGCATTAGCACAGTGTGTGACACATATTAGGTTCTTAAGAAATGTGTATTTCTGCAAGATGGTGGGGCAGAAAGATGCACATACTCTAGCTCTTCCCCCACAGCCCATAACATATCTGTAAAAATGACTCTAAACAAATTCTAGAGCAGCAGAAGTCACAAAATGACAGAGTGAAAAAGATTTCCAGCCCAAGGTAGCCTGGAAGGCTGACAGGAAAGGTCTATTGCATGGGGTGCAGAGCAGCAGAGCACAACCCAGCCTTGGCCTCGCAGTACCAACAGGACTGGAACAGGCCTCGGGGTGGAATCCCCAGCAGCAGCAGAAGTTCTTAGATTCTTCAACCCACAAACACCAAAGACAGCTTCAAAGTTCAATGGGAAAGCTTTTTCATCTGGGTAAGAAGGGAGCAGGGTCCTTCCCTAGCCCTGGCTCCAGGCAGTGGCAGCTGCAGCATCCTTTTTTTGGAGCCCTTAGTCTAAAGCCCCTCAGGGAATTGAGCTGCTGATCTGGGTCTCAGCCCTGAGTGGTGGCCTGGGGATGAGGAAGAGTGCTGGCTGGTGGTGGAACTAGTGGAGACTCTGGAAAGGGAATTTTACTTGCAGATCCTGGGCAGGAAAGCTTTGGTAGTTCCCAAACCAGAGTGCAGGCCTTGATAGTGTCACCTTGGAGAAACTAAGAACTTACAGGACCCCAGAGTATACCCCACTCTTGACAAAGGACTGAAAAGTCAAGTAACTGACTGGGAAAATGACCAAAAAAAGGGAAAAAAAATAAGATTATAGAAAGTGACTTTCTTGGTGAACAGGTACTTTCTTCCATCTTTTCAGATGAGGAAGAACAATACTTACCAACAGAGGACTCCAAAATAAATATGCAATAGTCAGGCTAAGGAAGGGCTCAAAAAGGATTTTGAAATTCAAGTAAGAAAGGTGAAGGAAAAATTGGGAAGAGAAATGAGAGTGATACAAGAAAATCATGAAAAGCAAGTCAACAGCTTGCTAAAGGAGACCCAAAAAAATGCTGAAGAAAATAACAAATAGGCAAACTCAGTTGGAAAAAGAGGTCCAAAAAGCCAATGAGGAGAAGAATGCTTTAAAAAGTAGAATTAGCCAAATGGAAAAGGAGGTTCAAAAGCTCACTAAAGAAAATAGTTCTTTAAAATTTAGAGCAAAGAAGATGAAAGCTAATGATGTTATGAGAAACCAAGAAATTACAAAACAAAACAAAAAGAATGAAAATATGGGAGATAATGTGAAATATCTCATTGGAAAAACAACTGACCTGGAGAATAGATCCAGGAGAGACAATTTAAAAATCAGGGGACTACCTGAAAGGCATGATCAAGAAAAGAGCCTAGACATCATCTTTCATGAAATTATCAAAGAAAACTTCCCTGTTATTCTAGAACCAGAAGACAAAATAAATATTGAAAGAATCCATCAATCACCTCCTGAAAGAGATCCAAAAAGAGAAACTCCTAGGAATATTGTAGCCAAATTCCAGAGTTCTGAGGTCAAGGAGAAAATATTACAAGCAGTCAGAAAGAAATAATTCAAGCATTGTGGAAATACAATCAGGATAACACAAAATCTAGCACCTTCAATATTAAGGGATTGAAGGGCTTGGAATATGATATTCCAGAAGTCAAAGTAACTAGGATTAAAACTAAGAATCACCTATCCAACAAAACTGAGTATAATACTTCAGGGGAAAAAATAGTCATTCAATGAAATAGAGGACTTTCAAGCACTCTTGATCAAAAGACCAAAGCTGAATAGAAAATTTGACTTTCAAACACAAGAGTCAAGAGAAGCTTGAAAAGGTAAACAGGAAAGAGAAATCATGGGTGACTTACTAAAGTTGAAGTGTTTACATTCCTACATGAAAAGATAATATTTGTAACTCTTGAAACTTTTCTCAGTATTTGGGTAGTTGGAGTGATTACACACACACACACATGCACACACACATATAGACAGAGAGCACAGGGTGGGTTGAATAGGAAGGGATGATATCTAAAAAAATAAAATTAAGGGGTGAGAGAGGAATACATTGGGAGGAGAAAGGGAGAAATGGACTGGGGCAAATTATCTCTCATAAAAGAATCAAGGAAAAGCTTTTCCAATGGAGGGGAAAAGGGGGGAGGTAAGAGGGAAAAAGTGAAGCTTTCTCTCATCACATTTGGCTTAAGGAAGGAATAACATGCACACTCAATTTGGTATGAAAATCTATCTGACACTACAGGAACTTGGGGGAGAAGGGGATAAGCAGAGTAGGGGAGATGATAGAAGGGAGGGTAAATGGGAGGAGGGAGCAATTAGAAGCAAACATTTTTGCGGAGGGACAAGGCCAAAAGAGAGAATAGAATAAATGGGGGGCAGGATAGGATGGAAGAAAATATACAGCATGACCATTATGGAAGTTGTTTGCAAAACTACACATACATATCCTATGTTGAATTGCTTGCCTTCTCAGTGCGGATGGGTGGGGAGGGAGGAAGGAAGAGAAATTGGAACTCAAAGTTTTAGGAACAAATGTTGAGAATTGTTTTTGCATGCAACTGGGAAATAAGAAATACATGTAATGGGGAATAGAAATTTGTCTTGCCCTACAAGACAAAAGAGAAGATGGGGATAAGGGAAGGGAGTGATGTCAGAAGAGAGGGCAGATTGGGAGAGAAGGCAATCAGAATGCATGGCATTTTCGGTTGGGGGAGGGGAGAGATGGAGAGAAAATTTGGAACTCAAAATTTTGTGGAAATGAATGTTGAAAATTAAAAATAAATAAATAATATGTGAGAAAAATATATATTTTTTCCCTCTGATTAGGGTTTATTGCCAGAATATATGTTCTGTTCAGCACTTAGCATGTTTTTTGGTGCTCCACATTATTAATAATGGAATAACATTAGACTTAGAGCTAGAAGACCTGAATTCAAGTCCTGATTGCACCACTTTATTTACTCTTGGAAACCGAGCAAATAACTTCCATGTCCTCTACAGATTTCTTCATGAGGGAGATCAATTTTTTATTTGTTGCAGAAGGGTAAGATGATCCTGCACAAGGCATTCTGAACATGTTACATTACACAGGAGAGGAAAAAGATGGGGGCAGATCACACACTCTTTCTGCAGTTATTCTCTTGTAATTCCCTACTTCTTACATTCTAAAATATTAAGACCACTGGAAAATCTACAAGCAATGTTATTTTTTCTTTTCCTCACCCATAGGGGTAGGAGTAAAGTGGAGGACAGAAAAATAAGAAGTATAAACTGACTTTGATAAATAGCTTCTTTGTAAACCAGTTTGATAAGGTGAAAAAAAGACTAAATTTGGAATCAGACAATCTTGATTACTTGTTGTCGCTCAATTCTTTTCACTGGTGTCCAACTCTTTGTGACCCCATTTAGGGTTTTTTTGGCAAGGATATTGCAGTGGTTTGCTATTTCTTTTTCCAGCTCATTTCACACATGAGAAAACTGAGGCAAACAGGGTTAAGTGACTTGCCCAGTGTCACTCAGCTAGTAAGTGTCTGAAGCCAGATTTGAACTTGGAAAGATGAGTCTTCTTGATTCCATATCTGGAGTCTTATCCACTGCACTAGCCAGTTGACCCTTGGTTGTTATTACTGGTTAGAATTAGAGAAAATTCAAAACCTCTGGAAGTCTAAGTTTCTTCATCCGTAAAATAAGGAAGTTGCCCTAGATGACTTTTGAGGTCCCTTTCAGCTCTGACATGATTATTCAATGACTCTATGATTTCCTTTTTGGTGAGGCAAATGTTCCAGTAATCAGAGAGGTTATTTTACATTTGTATTTTTCCCAGGCCCAACTGATAATTGCATGGGTATTAAATGAAAGCTGGCTTTTATGCTAGAGGAAAAAGTAAGAGGCATGAAGACACGCTTCTCAATATGTGTTTTGTAGTGGAGAAAATAAAGAGAAGAAATTATTTAAAAGGGAGAAAAAGAATCCTAGGATTCAGAGGGGAATATAAGTCTTTGTCAGAAGGTTAGTAGGTAGAAAACTGTAGCAAAGAGAAGAAAAAGAAGGTCTAACAAATCACTGGGATATGGGTTGGGCCTGAGGCCCTTCGCATCAGGGGTGAAGTTTGATACTCTAAGGAGGAAATGGCTTCCTCTGTGTTATAGTCTGATGATGATGGTACTAGCTCACACAAAGATAGAATATAAGAAGAAAGTTGGGGCAGTTGGTAACTCACTGCTGATGACGTGGTGAGTTGGTCATTTATTGACCCAATGTGGATAGCTGAGAAGTGCCCTCTTGTCTTGGTTGTCCATTTTTGTACTGACAGAGACGCTCCTAAGACTAGTCTTACTTTATGATGAAGACCTAGCTCTGGTGAGTCATGTTCTTATCTGGAAGATAAGAATTCTTATTTAGAAGGATTATGAAACTAGAATTGGAATCTAGGAATTACTGTGTGCTGGGTAGAAAACTAGGTGGCACAATGGATAGTGATCTAGGCTCAGAGTCAGGAAGACCTGAGTTCAAATGCAACCTTAGATACTACTAGCTGTGTGACTCAGGGCAAATTATTTAAACCCTGTTTGCCCCAGTTTCCTCATCTGTAAAATGAGCTGGAGAAGGAAACGGCAAACCATTCCAATATCTTTGCCAAGAAAACACCAAATAGGGTCATAAAGAGTCAGACATGACTGAAAATGACTAAACATTAACAATATCTAGAAAGAAAGATTGTAATACTCTAATGGACTAGAAATGGTAGATACTGGAAGGGAACAAATGAGAATGAAACATCTAGGTCCTAGATTCTAGGATGACTGATGCCACAAATCTCAGTAACTAGGAAAGTGGAGGTATTATTTATGATTCATGGGGTTACCAGGCATAGCATAATATGGAGCATAGATGTTGGGAGATCATATTCCTAAGACTTCAGAGAAAAGATGGATGGATGGGTATGGTATAGTACTCTAAGATGTTATAGGAAAAGTTGGTTCAAGAAAGATAGTATGTCATCGGGAATGAGATTCTGACAATAAAAATAATATATGTCAATACACAAATGTGTCAAGTTTGGGCAACATCCAAGACAAACTGGAGATACTAATGCAAAGAGACAAATTTGACCTTATAAGTATTTTTGAGTCATGGTAGAATAAGGTAAGGAGTTTAGGGCAGGAATAATATTGTATGTTTAGATTGTATATTTAGGTAATGAAATAGATAGAGTGCTAGGCCTGGAGTCAGAAAGACCCAAGTTCAAAATCTGGCTCCAGACACTTACTAGCTGTGTGACCCAAAGTAAGTCACTCTGAGTTTCCTTGTCTATAAGGTAGCTCTTACCTCCCAGGGTTGTGTGAGGATCAAATCAGATAATGTTTGTAAAGAACTTAGCACAGTGCTTGGTGCATTGGTGGGAGGTACTGTATAAATGTAAAATTATTATTAGCATATCCATGTAAAGAAATCTAGGCACCAGCAAAAGGAAGCATGGTGGAAGCAGTTGAATGAAAGTCAATTGTGGGAGAAATAGAAGTAATATTGTCACCAGAATATATAACAGACCACTTGTACAGAAAAGAAATGGATGGATTCAGGGAATAGATTGAAAGCCTTACACATGATTTGCTAGTGTAAACTGTATTTTAGGTCGGCTACAGTCATAACAGAGAACTTCAATTATTTACATGCCTGTTAGACTTCTGTCTTGGCCAAAAGTGATGCAACTTGACTTGCCTTAATAATAATTTCACCCTTCGATCAATAAAGAAGCAAAGGGAAATTTTACTCTGCGTCTTATTCTCACTGATTCAGGGAGAAACTAGTTACTGGGGTGGAAATAATGGTAACCTTGGATGGAAATGACCATTCTCTTTCAGAGTTTGTGATAGAGATTGGGAAGTTGGTCTTAGTTTGAAATGTACCCTAGGTTTTTGGAAGGATGGATTTCAAAGAATTCACAAAAAGGAAAGGTAATATTCCATGGACTGAATTCTACAAATGAAGTCAACCCAGGAAGGATGGAAAACTCTAAGAAGTGAAAAATCTGAAGACTCAGAGGGAAATGATCCCTATAAGATGAAAAAACACAGAGAGCCCATCAATAAATTTAGATGCTTCAAAGTTTTGAACAGAAGATGGAAACAAGGAAGAGAATAAGATGAATACAAAATCATGACTTAGTCCTGCAGGAATTAGGACTGCTAACACTCAGAATCAGCTTAGTCTGGTGAGAAAATCTGAGTTGTAGCAAGATTTTTTTTTAAGCTTTATTGGGGAAAAGAAGATGATGGAAGAAGGAATAGAAAAAAAGAAGAGGGAGTTGTGTTAAAAGGACAGCATGCCTTCCAGTGTACTCATCAGTTTCTTCAAATTTTAAAAAGACAGCTACATAAGATAGGAGAAAGGGAAAGTAACTGAGGAGGATTATAAAAGAATAGCAGAGTCTTATAAAAATGTCAATACCACTGAAGTCCAGAAAGAGCCAAGGTTTAGATTGAATATTAGCATTCCAAAGGAAAAAGAGAAGGGATAAGATCACTTCATTGGTTCCATTAAGCAATGATAATAGATGAGAGAAGGCAGAATGACTCAATATTCATTTAACATGTTTTCTCTCCCAAGCAGAATCATACTCAGATCGTAAAGTATAGAACAAAAATGGTTAACAGGAATTGACATTCAAGATAAGTGAGGAGACAGTAAGAGAACACTTAACTGGTCTCAATGAGTTTAAGTCACCCGCCCTGATTAAAAAACATTTCAGGGTGCCAATGAATTTGCTAAATGTTTGCAGCTGTTGCAAATCTTTAGAAAGTCGTGGAAAATGGGAAGGGTGTCATCCAGCTGCAAATGGGCATGTTCAGTTCCAACTTTCACAAACAGGAAGACAGTGGATTCTTTCATACCCATCCTGGGCTTGAATTTTGTTCCTGGCAAAATTCTAAAACACCATTCTCAAAATGATGATTTGCAAACAATTAGAAAGGGACACAAGTGATTGCTGTGAGCACCATGGGGTCATCCAGAGTAGTTACATCAAGTGAAGTGAACTTCCTTTCTTGGACAGGATTACTAGTCTGGTAGAACAGGGGAATGCTATAGATGCAATTTACTCGGATTTCAACCAAGCATTTTACAGAATCTTCCATGGCGTCCTTATGGATGATATAGAGAAATGTAGACTATATGATAATACGATTAAGCACTGATTGAACTAACTGGCTCAGAGTGTTGATTATTACTTAATCAATATTAGCTTGGATAGATCTGCAAGAGGAGAACCATAGAGAGGTCTCTTTGCTCATCATAATAATAGCTTTATATAGGTCCTGTCCTTGTTTTAGAGATGAAGAAACCAAAACAAATAGTTTAATGACTTGCCCAGGGTCACACATCTAGTAAGTGAAGTCTGAGTCTGATTGAGAACTCGGGTCTTCTTGACTCTATGTCTAGTGATCTGCATTGCACCATTTGTTCAAAATAGGCTCTAGAGAGGGATGGAATCTTTTGAAAGCAGGTAGTTTGCAGACAAGTAAAGTGAGGCTGGGACAGTTAGGTGGTGCAATGAATGGATAGTGTCAGCTTTGGAGTCAAGAAGACCAGCCTCAGACACATTAGCTGTGTGACCCTGGGCAAGTCACTTATCCCTATTTGTGCAGTTTCCTCTTCTGTAAAACAAGCTGGAGAAGGACGTGGCAAACCACTTCAGTATCTTTGCCAAGGACACTACAAATGGGGTCATAAAAAACTGAACATGACTGAAAACAACTGAACAGCAACATCAAAAGTGAAGCTGAGGATGTTCTAATCACTTCTGTCCACACAACTATTTGTAGCAGAAACAGAATTAAAACCTAGATCATTCTAAATTGAGTGATCATTTCATTACAACACACTGCCTTAGAAAGATCTTTATCAATGATTTAGATGAAGGTACAAATGTCATGCTGATCCAATTCTGAGGAAGACACACACCTTAGAGCTTTAGTTAAGTGTGTAAGATGTTAGAAGTGAGAACAAAAGAGATCTTGATAGACTGGGGATGAATTGAATTTAATAAGATGAAATTTGGCAGTGATAAATGCAAAGGCTTACATTTGGATTAAAAAATAATTATTGTCTGTACAAGTCAAAATAGGTGGTATGTGGCTAGACAATAGCTCATGTGAAAATTACACCTCACAGTGTTAGAGGACTCCAATGGGCAGCTGTATGGGGTAGCAGATAGAAGGCTGGACAGGGAGCCAGGAAAAAAAAAATCTGAGTTCAAATCTTGCCAAAAGCACTTAGGATCATAGATTTAAAGGTAGAAGGAACATTACAAGTTATATAATGTAGTTTCTCATTTTACAAAAGAGGACTTGAGAGAGATAGGTTTAAGTGAGTTGACCAAGGTCACATGTGTTCATCTTTTGTTTTTGAAGAGGACCATGACATCAGAGAAATGGTGACATGACTTGCACTGGAGTTTGTTTTGAGGGAGGGCTGTGCAAGGTCATCAGCCTCACTTTCTCCTCCTGAGCCATCTGTATCTAGTGATCAGATAGTCATCAGGATGACTGGAGACAGCCTCCCTTCCCCTCCCCTCCCCTCCACCTCCCCTCCCCTCCCCCTCCACCTCCCCTCCCCCTCCCCTCTCCTCCCCTCCCCTCTTTCCTTTTTCTTTAGCTCTCCTCTCCTCCCCCCAAACTTTAAACGTACTGCACTCTGAAGCCCATACACTGGACAACTCTACACCCCTGCCCAAGCTCCACTTAAGGGCTGTTTTCTGGACCCACCTGGCTTAATGGTGATTATCAATAGTAACTGTTGCTGTTCCCCTCCCACTCGTATGTACTTATTTTTCTTTGCATCCTTAAAGGGGTCATGCCCTCACTACTTCTTCAACACGTCTATTCACTGAATGGAAGTTACCTCACCTTAACTGAGTACCTGAATAGACCTGGACCTAAAGGGGCCAAGGTCTCCCATGGCATCCTGGGCCATCTCCAGTCATGTTGATGAGTACCTGGTCACTGGATCCAGATGGCTCTGGAGGAGAAGTGAGGCTGCTGACCTGCACAGCCCTCCCTCACTCAAAACAAAGTCAAGTGCACGTCATGTCATTATTTCTCTGATGGAAGCGAAGGATGAACACAACAACAGCAACGCCCATTCAGTGATTGGGCCTGTTTATGAAGGAGTCAAGGGGTGGCCCCTTTAAATAGAAAAGAATATATAAATATAGGTGGGAGGGGCCTCAGGACCCTCAGGGTTGTTGTTTCAACTCATCTCATCCTCTTTTGTTGAAGGTGTCACTAAACTGAAGCAGAAGGGAGGAGGTAAAACTGTACAGGCCTAAACTAGAAACAATTCACTTCCTTTAATACAACAGTTGGTGGTTCAACAGCTGATGACTATATCCAGTCATATTCTTGGTGCTGGCCTAATTTCTGTTCCTAAGCATAAAAATAATTAATAGGTAATAATGCTGCCTGAAAGCAGCCACAGAAACCTATCCTTTATATCACACAACTATCATACCGAACCATGTTACGAATAACTCTATCATTAGAGTTGAAAAAGTGCTCTGACTAGAAATCTGCATTTTCAAATTATCCTCCACACTGAGCCTTCTCTGGTCTATTGCCCAGAGGTATTTATAATAACTAAAATCTGACAGTCGATTTTAATTCCCAAGACTAAAACCTGTACAAAGTTCCCTAAGTCATTATGTTGCCAGCGGACTCAGAGCCTGGTTTTCTTCTATGAAGGCCTCCTATTAGAGCTGGTTAAATGACATCTTCAAAAGAGGCTCTGGGCCTCAATTATATTTACAAGCAAACCTATAGCTCACTAGAATACCCAGCTCAGAGGGTCATCGGGTCTAACCTTTTGCATGTAAAAGGTAAGGAAAGTAAACTCAATAGATACTTTTTGAAAATTTATGCCTTCACACCTAAAGCCCAAATCACTGATCAATTAATCTTTTTTTCACATTAATTAATCTTTGAGTCACATAGACAATAAGGAAAAGAGGTAGAATTTGAAAACAAAAACCAAGTGATTAATAATAGCTAGCATTTATGGAATCCTTTAAGATTTGCAAAGAACTTTTACAACTATCTCATTTGATTTTCACAGCAACCTTGTGAGATAGGAGCTATTATTAATTAGATCTTATAGATGAAAAAAAAACCTGAGGCTAAGGGACTCACACCAGGTCACACTGAGAGAGATAGCGATTAAGTGACGACAGCTAGGAAGTATCTGAAACATGCTTCTAATTCAGGTCTTCATGATGCTAAGTCCAGATTTCTACCCTTCGTAGGACCAAGATACCTTGAATTTCATGTACATGCCTATATACATATATATGTGCATACACATGCATATGTATATATGTATGTGTATACATATGTATATATGCAGATAGACAGGTAGATAGATAGGCAGATAGATAGATAGATAGATAGATAGATAGATAGATAGATAGATAGATAGATGATAATCCCTGATGATGCATACTCCCGATAATAAGGTTTTCATTTGGTTTTCCATTTGTTTGAGAAAATACTCCTGTAGCTGGTGGCTGATATAGCTACCCTCAGCCCAAGGTCTTTAATAACTTTTGCAATGAGCAAATAAGGGCCACTGGAAAATCTGGGGGTGTTTAGTCAAAAGAAGACGTATGTGTGTGTGCGCATGCATGTGCGTGTGTCGGTGTCTGTGGTGGCATAGGGGATAATGTACTGGGCTTGGAGTCAGAAGAGACCTGAATTCAAATCCAGCTTCAGATATTTCTTAGCTGTTGTCATTTAATCTCTATCTGTAATTAGAATTACTCAATTGTGAAACAGGGATAAGAGTAGCACCTACCTTACATGACCGTTGTAAAGATCAAATGAGAGCTTATTTTTAAAGTGCTTAGCCCAGTGCCTGGCACATAGTAGGCACTTAGTAAATGCTACTTCCTTTTCCTTCCTCTTCTAATATTTGAAGGACTGTCCAGTAGGAGAGAACTTCAGCTTGTTTTGTTTGGTCCCACAGGCGGAATGAGTGAGAGGTTATTGACAGTCAGATTTTGGCACTATTATGAAAGAACTTGCTGACAATTAGAGCTGCTCCTGTTCTCCACTGGCAGTAATCTCCCCAGGTTTTAAGGGTAGACCTTGGAGACAGTCATAAGAGCCTGAAGAGACAGAAACATTTTTCTTTTCTCTGGCTATAGAAACCTGTTTCTGTTTGCAATAAACATTTCTGTCCCCAGTGAAAGGAAGAATCAGACTTACTCAAACCTTTGCAATGTCACAAATATGTGATGAAAATTGTTTCTTAGAGTTACCAACAGTAGAATTGCTTAAAAGGGGGTTTCTTAAGAGGAAGCATTGCCCAATTCAAGTGCACAGGTTCAACATATAGAGAATGAATAGGACACAGCTGAGAGAATCACCTCCAAAGCACATTGGGAATGATGCTAATAAGAAATGATCTATTTGGAGCACTTTTAGTTTTTCAAATTATCTCATGTAGTTATTTTTTTTTTAAACAGAGGCCTTTTGTTTTTACAGTAATTATTTTTCTATTTGTCACACCTACCCTTATTCCAGAGGCCTTCCAACAACAAAACATAGTTAAGTAAATTTTGTTTTTAATAATATGCTACACATTATTTAGGGATAAACTAGAGAGTGGACCTATTAGTTTATTAGTATAGAGAACTCCCAGATGAGGAAATCTCTTTTATTGATATAGATTGGCACCTTCTCTGGAAGGTAGAGGCTTAGAGACTTCCTTAGAGTCCTGACAGGTTAAGGGCCCATAGTTGGTATGTATCAGTGATGTGACTTGAATGAAAGCTCTCCTGGCCCTGGGACCATCTCTCTAGCCATTATGCTACATTGCCCCTGTATACTTACTAAATTTACTGTAGACTTTAAAAAAAAAAAATTGCTCCTAAAAGGAGTTCACAATTACATATATGATCTATATTTTTGTTTTACATATTGAAATATTGATGTTTATTAGTAACTGAGTTTATGATAATAAGTAATATTCAAGAAACAAACCAAGACTCAAAAACAATGGACATATAAGTCATGCCTTCAGTATATACAATATTCTCTCCTATAGTTCTTCCCTCTCATCAATTAAGAGGAGGGAAGTATACTCATCATATGTTCTCTGAGAATGACTGGTGACTCCATTTAATGAGTTCAATTGCCTTTGAGCATTATTTTCATTTACTTATTTTAGTCATTGTGTATTTTGTTTTCCTGGTTCTTTGCTATACATCCGTTCATTCTAATCTTCGGGTGTTCTTCTGAACTCTCCGTATTTATTATTTTTTTTAAGTGATGTAATATTCCATTGGGCAGTGAGGTGGCACAGTGGATAGAGCTCTGGGTCAGGAAGATCCAAGTTCATATTTGATCTCAGACACTAGCTGTGTGACACTGGGCAAATCACTTAACCCTGTTTGCCTCAATTCCCTAATCTGTCAAATGAGCTGGAGGAGGAAATGGGCAAACCACTCCAATATCTTTGCCAAGAAAATCTCAGATGGGGTCATGAAGGTTCAGACATGACTAAAAAGACTGAACAACAAAATATTCCACTGCATTCTCATACTGCATCTCATACATTTCTTTGATGACATACCAGTGTGTATAGAACGGTTATGTCTAATGGTAGCCATCTCTAGGGCAGCAGGGGAGGCGGAAGGGGAAAAAAGAAATTTACATGATAGCTTTATTATATATTTAAAAGGAATAGCAAGTTGTATATAATAGATTTTTAGTTTCATGTGCAATCATCTTTTTATTATATTACGTTATGGAAATGCTCATTTTATTCCATAAATTTAAAATAAAATAATTTTTTTTTTAAAAAAAGGATTTTATATGTTATCTTGCAGGTAACAGGGAACCACTTGAGTTTATTGAGCAGTAAGATGACATGGTCAAACCTGTGATTTAGGAAGATCACTTTGACAATTAAGTAGAGGATGGATGGAGTGGGGAGAGACTTGAGGCAAGGAGATCAACATTAGAGTCTTGCAGCAGTCTAGATATGAGGTGATGAAGGCTTAGAATTCCTCTCCAAAATGCTTGTACTCACTGCCTACCTCTCAGAGATGTAGCAAAGATCAAATAAGAAATTGTATGTAAAGACTTCCATAAACTCTAAGATGCTGAAGAATTGTAATCTATTATTATAATGATGTTACAATGAATAACATTAGAGGTTGCATACAGCAACAAAATAATGATTTTACTTATTCATTCACTTATTTGTTTATTCATTCATTTGTTCTTTTATTTATTCCTGATTCCAGGAATAATAGTGACAGGCAGTGTTTTGTAGCAGATAAAAAGCTGGTTTCAGGGCCAGGATGATCTGGGTTCAAGTTCAGCCTATGACACCTATTGGCTGCCTGACCCTGGGCACTTTCAGTGCCCCAGGCTTCTCTCTTTTCATTCAATGATGATAACAATACCAGTATTGCTCCACATAGTAGTGATGTTCTACAAGAAGCTTCTTTGGAGTCTGCAATGCTCAAAAACCATGCAAGGGGAGCACAAGCCCCAACACTTTCCTGCTTTTCCAAACTGGAAAGATTTCTGTTGCTGGGATTCAAGGTGTCATGGAGAGATCCTAGTGTTAGGAGTCAAGAAACAATCCAGCAGTGTCCCTGACTATATGACCTTATGGTCAGGTCTCTTCTTCTGCCTTTGGACAGAGAGCTGGAACTAGAGGCAAGAAGACCTAAGTGCCACTCTGTCCTCAGATGTTCATCAGCTGTGTGCTTTTGGGGAAGTCACTTCATCAGTCTGTCTGAATTTTAGCACCTGTAAAATGGGGATGATAAATAACGCCTTCTTCCCAGGGTTGTCGCGAGGATCAAATGAGAAAATATTTGTAAAATCTTTTGCAAACCTTAAAGTCCCATAAATGTTAGTTATTATTATTATTAATTCAATTTAACAAGCATTTATTAAGCACCTACTATTTGCCAAACACTGTGCTGAGCTTCAGATATAAAGGTGCAATAGCAAAAGTTAAGTTTCCACAGTAAGTTATTGCTAGTTGATGAATAAGAAGGCCAGCAGACTGCAGGTGAACTCAATCAATCAAAAGACAGACAGTGTCTGAAATTTACAGAATTTTTACAGAAATTATAGAAAATTACAAAGTTTTTAATAAAGGAACCAAATTTACAGCTAGCTGGAAGTAGCCAAGACAAATGACGCAGACAAATGACCTGGAGACTTTTCTTCACTGTGCTTGCTTAATGAACCTCACGTATTTAAGCACGCACACCCCACTTAAACTTATCCCTCCATTTTCTGATCATGGGTCCTGTGTTAAAGCATATTTGGGAGGGGAAATTACACTGGGGGGTGGGGTTACTTAATGGGCATGAAGAGAAGATGGTGACCTGATGGAAAATGAACCAATCCATCTCCTTGTGGGAGGATCTGTATTGAACTAACAGTATGTAGCTCATCTCGCTTCTGTATTTAGTGCTCCCTTCTCCTAAAAAGAGGCTGGGGGTCTGCTTTGACCAAAGTGTTCAATTCCTCTGAACTCTGCTGTAATAAATTTTTCTTGATACCTTTAACAAAGGCAAAAAGAAACTGCCTTTGCCCTCAAGGAGCTAGCATCTTGTTCAAGGGAATTAAAATGTACACAAAAAAATAAATGTAGCATATGTAAAGTCATTTCAGAGTGGGCTGTACAGTTCAAATATTAAAGGTATTTTCTTTAAAATAGGCCTAATAATAATAATAGTCTTACTTCAAGAATAATGCTTCAAGAATACTTCTGAACTAATGCATTACTATTTGGACCTTACCAATATATCGTCACTATCCTCAGTCACTAAATGTTTAGTAATTACTTACTACATACAAACTAATGTGCTAAGTACTATGGATACAAATATGAAGAATGAAATAATCCAACTCTCAAGACCTTACATTCTAACAAAGGTGACAGTAGGTTCATGTATAAGTATATACAGAATAAATATAAAGAGAATTAATACAAACAAATACAAACCAGTAAAATATAAGGTAGTTTTGGAGGGAGGCCTGTAGTTTTGGAAGAAGTGGGGTTCAGGACAGGCTTAGAATGGGAGGGAAGCTTGAGCTTGAAGGAAGAGAAGGCTTCTGTGAGGCAGAGGTGAGGGAGTACATTATAGACATGCGGGACAGCCCTTCCAAAGGTGCACAGCTTGTGCTGTCCTTCCATGGAGGGGACAACAGCCCTGCTGCAAGCCTAGGTTGGGGACCTCTCTGTTGTAAACTTAATGTTAACCAGAGGCTTTGGCTATTATTTTCTGTTCTACCCAGAGACTGACAAAAGTTCACACTATCTAGAGCCAACATGGTGATTAGGATTTACAGCATCCCATTATGTTATCTCTCAGTGTTCTGGAGTGCTTGGAATGGGTCCCTTGGGGACCTTGTCTGGTTTGAGAAAGAAAAAAGAAAATAACTGAATCCATTCCTGGCTGCCCCTGCTGGAGGGTGCAGGAGGAACAGGAAGTGAAGCTGTGACTGGACTTCCCAAAGGGGCTTGAGCTGCTGGGTTAGAGTGGAGAAACTCCTCCATGCCCAAAATAAGCTCCCAGGCCCCTGGTTGTAAAAACTTGTGCTTTCAAAAAGCAAAACAATTGCTTCTGGGGGGAAGGGGAATGCTTCACAGGTGAAGTCTCCAGACTAGGACACATCTTTTTCTTGATCCTTATTTTACATATGAGGAAACTGAGGCAGAGGTTAAGTGACTTGCCCAGAATCACAGAACCAGTGAGTATCTGAGGTTACATTTGAACTCTGGTCTTCCTGATTCCAGGCCCAGCAAGTTATCTTCTGTGCCACCTAGTTGTCCCTAGTCTTTTGCTTAGAGACTCTACCAGGCTACCCAGGAACAAAGCTGTGGGTAAGCTACCTGATCTGAAACTGGAAAAATATATTTTTTTCCTACTTACTTTTCTTGCTAGATCTATTACTGAAGGTTTCCTATTTAACCACTGGGCAGGAAGCCCTATTAAGACACTGGGGAAACTGCCTCTTTGAAGCCCACGATGTGACCATTGGATTATCTGATTCACCTACCTGAGGCTGTGCCCAGATCCTTGTCAGTTCTGTATCCTACTTCCATGCTGTTTTCTCAGAATGATAGTGATGATAAGCTAGAGACGAGAAATAATGGCAGGTGGCCACAGACTCCAGGAATGATAATGATCAAACCTAGGAAATTACAGACTCCGTATTGTCAATGATGACTATTATTCTAATCTGGAAAATAATAACTTGGGTTTCCAGAGCATGCTGACATTTACAGAATGTTCTTTCAACAGTCTCCTGGATGCAAGTAGGATTAAAAATCCATTTTGCAGGTGAGGAAACTAAGGCTCACAGAGACAGAGACTTGCCCATGTGTTACAAGGCTGTTGGTACTGGAACACAATCTCAGGTCTTCTGTCTCTAGAGTCTCCACTAGATCATGGATGGGGAACCCAAAGCCTCGATGCCATTAAAGAGGTTCTCTTAAGATGTTGTTGTTGTTGCTTTTTTACCATTTGTATCTTTCCTTCCAATTTTCCCTTTTGCAGAATGGGGATAATGGTAACATGTACTTGCCAGGGTTGTTGTGAGGATTGTATGACAGCAGGTTGGGTATGTTGGGGACAGGAGGTGACAGTTCAAGTAAAGAGTGGAGGTATGTCGAGGTTGTGAGAGTGAGGGGGAGGTGGTGCCTTTGATAGTAAAGGAAAGATGGGAAGAAGGGAGAGGTTTTGGGGAAAGATAATGAGTTTAGTGTTGGACATACTGAGTTTGAGACGCTTACATGACATCCAATTTAAGATGTGCCCAAAGGGAGTTAGTAATGTGGAGCTCAGGAGAGAGATCAGAATTGGATATGTAGATTTAGAATTGTCTACGTAAAATTAACTCATAATTCAACCCATGGGAGAAGATAAGATCACCGAGCACAATGATAGAGAGAAAAAAGAGGAGACCCTCAGTTAAGTGGGTATGACTCAGATGAAGGTCCAGCAAAGGAGGCAGAGAAGGGGTGGTCAGGCAGGTAGAAAGAGGACCGGAAGAGAACCAAGTCATGTAAACCTATATCTAGAGGGGATCAAGGAGAAGAGGGTGACGTACAGCATCAGATACTGAAAGACGGATGAAGCCTGAGAAAAAGCCATTGGATTTGGGAATTAAGTGATCAATAACTTCGGAGAAACCGTTTCTGTTGAATGATGAGGTCAGAAGCCAGATTGCAGAGGATTTAGAAGCAAGAGGACAGAGAGGAAATGGAAACAAATCAACACAGCCATATCCATTGTCTGATTCTGACAATGCCTTCCTCATTCCACGCTCAAAGTACACTTCCTGCCTTTCCAGAAGGAGGAAGGCTTCACTGTTGGGTCTCTGAAGCTGTGTTTGGTTTCTACATTCAAATGTTGCTTTCTTGATTTTATTTCGATCATTGTAATAATTGTTCTTTTAGTCTGCATAAATGCCTAAAAGTTTTCCTAAGTTTCCCCAAAATTCCTCATATTTGAAATTGCTTGTGATTCATAAATAAACAGGTGAGAGGGGCTGGAGAATAACAGATAGAAAACTTCCCTTGGAATCAGGAAGACCTGAGTTTGAACACCACCTTAGACATTTAGTAACTATATGACCGTAGGCAGGTAATAACCTCTCTGTGCCTCAGTTTTCTCATCCGTAAAAGGAAGGAGTTGGACTAGGTGGCCTTTTATGCTCCTGCCAGTTCTAAATCTGGGCTCCAATATATCACAAATTATTAAGCTACTCCTCAGTTGATGGGTACCCCATTTGTTCTTAATAACCACAGAGATGCTTAAAAATTTTTTATTTATGTGGAAATCTTTCCTTTGGTCTTTGACCTCCTTGGGATACATAATAGTGATGGCCCTGGGTCAAAAGGTGTTCACAGTTTAGCGACTTTTGTACTATAATTCCTAAGTATTTTCCTGAATGGTTAGGCTACTTCCAATCATACATTAGTGAGCTTGTCTTCTCATGTGAAAGTCCGCTAAGAAATTATCTGGCATAGTTGGAGTTAGAAGACCTGGGTCAAAATCGAATTTCAAAAACTTACTCGCTGTGTGACCATGGGCAATGACTTAACTTCTCTGAGCTTCTGCATCTGTAAAACTGCATATAACGATGCCTATACTGCTTGATACATGGTTGCCACTGCCTGACATCATATTTTTGCTACACTACATGAAATAAAGAAATCCTCAAATGATTCTTCTTACACATATATACACAGCAAACCTGACAGAAGACAGTTCAAGTTTCATTTTTAAGAAGAAAACACAGGAATTTTTTCAGTGCCTGATACCCCCAAAGTACATTTCATTTACCTCCTGTGCAATATATATGTGAGCTGGTGTGACAGGCATTTTCCCTCTTCCTCTCCCAAGCTCTGCCTGTCAGTGTCCTCAGAAACGGTTGAGTGGTAACCCATAAATTAACAATGTGTATTTTTCTAGGTCATTGCTCTTTACAAATAAATTATTCCATGTGCCTCCCCAGGCCCTACTTTGCCTTCAGTTCCTTTTGGGGGAGGCGGGGGAAGTAAAAATAAAGTAATAAAAAAAGACAAAAGCCTTTTTCAAACTTTATTGCTACACTTTGTAAATAAAGTGATTATCCTTAGTAAGTGCATAATAATCTTCCATTGAATTCAATTATAATACAGGAATGTCATTAAATTCGGTTTGCTTGGCCCCATGAGGGTAGAATTAGAACTATATATTAGTCAGAGAGGGGCAGAGCTAGGCTTGGTAGAGACCACAGATCATACACTTAAGGTCATCTTGGTCCAACCCTCTCATTTTACAGATGAGGAAAATGAGTCCTAGTCGCATAGATAGAAGTGGCAGAGGTCCCTTCCAGTGTTTAACATTCTATGACTTGGGGACATTTTTGGTCCTAATGTAGGCCAGAACACTTTACAGGTTTTCTTCTCATTACTTAAAACCAATATCAGGGAAAGTCAAGAGTACTCAATTCTTTTTTGAGGACCATAAATCTATTTGTGTTGAATAGTTTACTAGTTCCTTAACATGTATGAACTGAATTGAATAGAGAGATTGGGCATCTGGGCAAAATATTCTATAATTCAAACTATAATAGTCAAAACTTATATAATGTATTTTTAAAAACAATTTCCTAAATCTTCTGTTCTAGTTTTCTTATAAGTTCTTTTCTAGTTGTAAGGACTATACTTATACAGCAAAGTAATCAAATATGTTATTAGTCCTTAGAACTGACAGGACTTACTTTTAAGAATTAAATATAATTTAATTTAATAAATAGACATCATAATAAATATATAACAGAATTTAATATAAAATATACTTAATTAAAAATGTTTTATTGGTCTGCCTTCCTCCTTCCTTCCCTCCCTTCCTTCCTCCCTCCCTCCCTTTCTTTCTTTCTTTGATTCTTTGTTTTTTTCTCTTTCTTTCCTTTTTCCTTCCTTTCTTTCTTTCTTTTATTCTTCCTTCCTTTCTTTTTTCCTTCCTTCTTTCTTTCTGTCTGTCTTCCTTCCTTTCTTTCCTTCATTCTTTCTTTCTTTTTTCCTTCTCTATTTCTTTCTGTCTTCCTTCCTTTTTTCCATTCTTCCTTCCTTTCTTTTTTTCCTTCCTTCTTTCTTTCTCTCACACTTCCCAGTCACATTTTCCTAGTCCCTCTAAATTTGTCAACAGAACTTTCCCTTGTAACTTTAAAAGCAAGATAAATGAATGTGTGGGCACGTAGGAAAACATGTGCTCTGTTTATCACTAATAACCCACCTTTTTTTTTTTTCCAAAGTCAGGTTTCATTATCAAGCAGTTCTCTGAAGTTATGATTACATAATAAATTGAGAAGAATTAAAATTTTTTTTTTACTGTTGTTTTCCTTTACATTTTTATGGTCATTATAGAAATTGTTCTGACTGTGTTTACTTCCCCAGAAGTATTTCACTATAGCCCAAATGGATCTAGAATGCAGGACATGGGGGAGATGTTTGGGGTAGTAGCCAGAGGTAATTAGTACAACTCCATTTAGTTTCTGATAATATTTAATATAAATTTTGGACTTTAATAAGGCCAAAGCTTGAATTAAGAAGAGTCTGGACCTAATAGTCTTTTTATCTTAAGTAAATTCAGAGAATGCCTTTTGGTATGTCAGCAAAGCAAATGGGGCTGACAGTAATTTCCTTCAGAGACCCTTTTTATGGCATGTTAGTGATAAGGAAAAACACAGATGTCCTTGGTTGTAATTTCACCTTTGTCAACTCTGTTCAAGATACCCTTTCTTGTGTCAGCAACTTCAAGGACCTGTTGATGACAGAATGCCTGTCACTAGAATAGTGGAATTTTCTCCTTATCATATGTCACATATGATACATATGCTACAGAGAAGAAATTTACACAATCTGGGATCATAAATTCCAACTGACACTATTTTGTTAGTTGTCTTACTAAATTTACAATTTGTTCAACTAAGAGAGTTACTTTCTCATGGTACAATGTATTTAAGCCAGACAGTTGCTGTACTGGGTAGCCAGGTTCTGATCCTGGCCCCATGGAATTCATGTACTGTTACTTTAGAAAGAATTTATAATGAATATATAAAAAGATAATAAAAATGTATGGATGTAGCCTGTTACCTCTACTTTAACCAAACTTTTAGGTTAACACTTCCCAGGGAGAAGAGGATTGTGATAATTAGGAAAATAGTGAGTGCCCACCACCACTTCCAAGCAGGAAATAGAAATGTAGGCAAAAGATATTTCATGTGAGCCCTGGGTAAGAAAAGATAAAAACTGTAACCAATAATCCTGAGCCAACAGGAAATTGGGTAGAAAGTCATACTTAGATGGGCAATGGAGAATGTTTCCTCTACCCTTGGGAGATATTTTTATGTGATGCCTGGGGCACTGGCAATCAACTTATAATGGAGGTATCTGGGGAGAATTTTCTTTTTTTGTTTTTTAGTTGTAAATGTATTTTGGCAAGACAAAGATGTCTAGTGTCCTCTGCTTGAGGCTAAGGAGAATTATTCTGGGAGAAGATACCAGGGACTAGACTATAATGGAGAACATTCTGACCATTGCTTGCTAGAGGCTGGGGAAAACTGCACAGAGAGAAACAGCTGTAAAGGAGAGGAGTTTAGTAACTGTGCTGAGAGAGTCTAGAAGTTTAGTAACTGTGGGAGTTTAGTAATTGTGCTGAGAGAGTCTAGTTTGCCAAATCTAATTACAAAATATTTGATTAGTGATAGATATGAAGTCATATACTTGGGTTCAAGAGATCAATTTCATAGGTATTAGATTAGGAAGATATGGTTAGCATATAGTTTCTCTGAAAAATGTTTGGGGATTTTAGTGGATTTCAGGATAAATGTGAATCAAAAGTCAAAGTACTGAGGTTCAATTTCCATTACGTCTGTTTACTACCTGTATGACCTTGGGCAAGGCACATAAACTCCCTGGGCCTCAGTTTCTTATTTGTAAAATAGACTGGATTAGATGATCTCAGAGGTCTTTTCCAGCCCTAAAACTTTGAAGAGTCCAAAAAAAAAGCTAATGGGATCTTGGGCTGTATTAAGATGGAGTATAGCTTCTAGAAATAGAGGTGATAAATCTAGTATACTCTGGCCTCCCTAGTCTCATTTGTGTGTCAGAAGATATGCTGTGTCCAATTATGGGAACAACATTTTAGAAGGTACATTGATAAGCTGGAAAATTTTCAGAGGATGGCAATGAGGGTGGTTAAGGGCCTCCTGTCCCTGCTATACGAACATGGGTAGAAAGAAACAGAGATTGTCAGTGTGTCCTCTGTTAGGAGACAGGTAGGAGGTACAATGGATAGAATGCTGAGCCTAGAGTCATAATAGACCCGAGTTCAAATCTAGCCTTAGAAACTTTCTAGCTGTATGACTCTGGGCAAGTCATTAACCACTGTCTGACTCTGTTACTGACTTGTAATAAGCATTTAATAATTGCTTCCTTTTTTCCTCTCTCTAGGTATCACAATGGAAAACATTGAAGCTGGGGAGGACTTTCTCTACCCCCATGGCTCTGGGAGTGAGAGAGAGCTGAGTCCTTTCAGACAATGCCTGTCTCTTCACTGTGCTTAGCTCCAGGTGAGGCTTTCCATGTGGCCTCTTGCTGCTCCCCCTGACTCTTCCTGTCCCTTTGGGAGCAGGTAGAGAATTTTTGCTTCAGTGACCCACATACCACATCTCATTTTCCCTCCCTATATCTGACTGGAGTTAGGGCTGAAAATTTTTACTGAAGCTGTGACTAGATTCACCAATCAATGGACTCTCTTACATCCACAAGCTGTAGGCCTGGATCCTTTCTTTTGTCTTATGAGGAGTTTATAGAATTATAAAAAATACCAACTTTGCTCAGCAAGCCTCTAGTCAAAAATCCTTTAACAATTGATCAGAAACTCTGATCTTTTCTCTGAGCAAGGAAGGGAACTTCCTAGCCAATTATGTTCTGTGACATCAAGCACCATGGCGACAATTCAATTTATAATTCCTAACTGCAATTAAAGTTTAAACGAGGTAATGCTCATTTCTGAGTTAACACCAGATGCTTTTATATGAAGAGAAAGAGAATTGATTAGGATATAACAAAGGGACAAATTATGACAGATGCCTGTAAACCAATGCACAAGTGGAAGGAGAAGGGGAGTTGGAGAAGCCTCCTCACTGTTACCAAACACAAGTGTCTATGCCTCCCAACAGATACGATTGGCATTCTTTGTCATCAGGCTGGAGGCTGTGGTGGACTGCCATCACCTTCTCCCCTCAGTCTACAGTCCCAGCCACCATTGCTGTCTCCTTTACCCGCATGTCCAGCTGCCAGAGGGATGATGAATTTGTTGCTACTACTCAAATGTGATAATGTTGGTAAAAGCTCTTTGCAAACCTTAAAGCTGTATACAGCGTATGTAAAATATATATACACCTATTTGATGAATGGACATTGCCTCCCCCTAAGTGAGTACTTGCAAAGACCTTGGCCTAAAGGGCCCAAGGTCTCCCAGTGCATCCTCGGTCATCTCCAGTCATCCTGATGAATATCTGGTCACTGGATTCAGATGGCTCTGGAGGAATAGTGAGGCCAGTGAACTGCACAGCCCTCCCTCACTTAAAACGAAGTCAAGTGCAAGTTATGTCATCATTTCTCTGATGGAGTGGTCTTCTTCAGCAATGAAGGATGAACACAATCAACATATGTGTATATATATGCATATACATATGTTTCTGTCTCTACTATGTATATATATATATATATATATAAAAGCATGTGTGTATATATATATATGTGTGTATGCGTGTGTGTGTTGCTTCTCAATGGAAGCTTTCCAGAGCTAGATGACTGCTTGTTCAGACATCATGTAAAGGTAATTCATTGCTTCCAATTCCAAGGTTCTGTGAAAAGACAATGTTGCACAGAAAAATTTGAATATGGAGAGATAACCTTGGGAGGTCCTCAGAGGTCAGGGATATAATGAAAGTGAAAATTTATCTTATCTTATCTTGTGTTTATTTTGTATATATGTGATACCTCAAAAGATTTCATGTAGTTGAAAGCTTAAAACCAAATGAAGACTTTTGGGACACTGTATCTTGTGTGTGCTTTTGATGTACATGTTATCTCTCATGATAGAATATAAGTTCCTTGAGGGCAAGGACTATTTCATTTTTGAGTCCCCAGAACCCAGTACAGCAGCTCGCCCAAAGCAGACTTCATCTATGTTTGGTTGATTTATCTGGTATTGTTCGAAACTGCACAGGCTCTGGGGTAAGGACTGTTTACTTAGAGATTTTCTTATTTTCTGTCCGTTTTGATATGAATCCTTCTAAAACCTTTCCCTTAACTTGTTATCAAAACCATTTGTGATTTGAAACCTTGAGAGCCTGAGGTGGAGATTGGAGAATCAGCTTCAGGTTCCTAGATAATCTACCTGGGGACAAAGAGCAGGAGGAGGGAGAGCTCTCGCAACGTGACTGTTTGGACCTTCTGTCAGGAAGGGGCCTCTGACACAAAATTGGCTGTAGACCTTGCAGATTGCGTCAACTTCTCTGGGCTGCAGTTCCTTCTTGGAAGTGATCTGGGTAAATAAGCCCTTAGCTCACAGCTTGCAATTTTCACTACTTCCTAAATATTTAGTCTTAAGTCATAAAAGTCTTTTGAATTTCTTTAAAAAACAAACAAAACAAAACTCAGTAACAACCTTATTTTATTTGCATCTTGTTTTTACATCACTTCCACTGTTAAATATTTCTGAATATACCCTCCCCTCCTGCCCTACACCCAGAGATCTTAGTCTAACACCAAGGATTTAAAAAGCGAGAAAGCTGAGAAAATCTAACTAATGCATTCATAAAGTCTTACAGCATATGCAGCGTCCCACAGCTGTAGTCCTCATCCCTGCCATTCCTCAACTCTTGTTCTAGGACCAAGGGGGTTAATTATAATTACGGTGTTGTTTCTTTTCACTGTTTTTCCTGTTAATTTTATTTGGAATCACTTTACAGAAAGCTTCTCTGAATTCTTCACTTTTATTGTTTCCAATATGCTTCCAATATGTTTCCAAAATGGACATTGCCTCCCCCTAAGTGAGTACCTGCAAAGACGTACACAAAGAGCAAGGGTAGGGTTATATAACATCAGAAGTATATACGTCAGATTCTTATACAGACAAGGTACAAGTCATGATTTATAATTAAGATAACTTGTGACCAAAGTTCACTAATTGTAAATGTTAGCCTGAAGGAACCTCCTCATTTTACAGGTGAAGAAAATGAGGCACGGGTAGGATAAGTGACTTTTTGAGGTTATTGTTTAATAAATTAAAAGGCAGGGATTGTCTTTTGCCTCCTTTTATATCCCTGGTGCTTAGTACAGTGTCTGTCGTGTAAGAGGCATTTGATAAATGTGTATTGACTGACTAAATATCCGAAGAAGGACTCAAACCCAGATCTTCCTGATTCCAATTACAACATTCTATATATTATGTCACTCTGCCTCTCAGAAAGTTTCCCAGATCTAATCCATGATTTTATGTGATTTTTTCCCTAGGCGATGGCAGCCAGTTTCCTTGTGACCCCCAAAAGACAGTGTCAATTAATTGCCAAATCTAATAATAGTTAGCATTTATGATATACTATGCAACAGGCAAATGTGCTAAGCACTTTACAAATATTAGCTCATTTGATTCTCAAATATTACATATATATGTATGTATGTATGTATTGTTCTCAATTATACCTGGGAGGTATGTACAATTATTTTCCCCATTTTAGAGTTGAGGAAACTGAAGTTAAGTGATTTATCCAAGGTCACGCAGATAGTGTCTGAGGCAAGATTTGAATTCAGGTTATCCTGACTCCAAGCCCAAAGCACCATACTCTGCACCATCTAGCTGTTGATGGGCTTTTCTCAGTCCTTATGCCTCTCGCTCTATTTGTTATATTTGACACTGTTGATCACCCTCTCTTCCTGGATATTCTCTTTTCAGGGTTTTCATAACACTTCTTTTTCCTGGTTTTCTTACCTGTCTGACTGCATTTTCTCTGTCTCCTCAGTCTCCTTTGCGGGCTCATCATCTAGCTCCTCTCCCTGAACTGTGGGTATTCTCAAAGGTTCTGTCCTGGGCCCTTTTCTTTCACCTTTACATATACTCTCTTGGTGGCCTCATGAAATAAGTGCCCATCACAGACAATACCATTCTTTCAAACCCTCAGATTTATTGCCTTAGCATTTTTCTTTCATCCTCACTCCCACTTGTCCCACATATCTAATTATTTGCCAGATCTTGTCATTTCTAACTATACAACATCACTCACATTTGATCCCTTCTGTGTACATGTATAGCTACTATCTTAGTTTAGTTCCTTATCACCTCTCGCCTAGACTATTACAACAGTTTTCTTGTTGGTCTCTCTGCCTCAAGTCTATCTCCCCTCTAATTTATACATTATTGCCAAAATGATTTTAGTGAAGTACAGAATTGACCAACTGTATCACTTAATAAATTTATAACTCAAAAAAACATATCACTATTCAATAAACTTCAATGGCTTCCTATTGCCTCTAAGAGAAAATTATTTTTAAAATTAAAAATTTTTAAAACATTTCTCTTTAGCTTTGAAAACCCTTCACTTGCTTGCCCTAATCTCTTCTTCCATATTTATTATATGTTACTCTCTTTACCATAAATTATATTCTGGATAAACTGGCCATCTCTTTGTTTGCATGACATTCATCTCAATGTATTTTCACTAGCCAAACCCCATGCCTGGAATGCACTACCTCCTTCACTAGGCCTTATACAATCTCTCTCATCGTTCAAGATGTAACTTTTACATTTGTAGTTAATGAATTTTTTAATTAAATCTCTCTTTATATCTATTCTCTAGCTACTTAGATATGTACTTGTTGTCCCCCTTGTTAGAATGTTAAGATCCTCAAGAATAGAAATTATTTCATTTTTTGTACTTGTATCTCCAGTGTCTAGTACAATAGATGTAATGTGGTAGGCCTTTAATAAATGCTTTGTTGTTTGATTAACTCATTGTAAAAACATAAAATAGTGACAAAGCAAGATTTGAAACTGAGTCATCTGACTCCAAATCCAGTGCCCATTCAATATTTTAAGGAGTTGAGGAGTTGAATGGGATAGGAAAGAATGTAGAATTAGAGTTAAGTGTAGTGGATACAGCACTGGGCCTGGTGTCAGGAAGACTCAACTTCCTGAGTTCAAATCAAGCCTCAGACATGTCCTAGCTGTGTGACCCTGGGCAAGTCACTTAACCCTGGTTGTCTCAGTTCCTCATCTGTCAAATGAGCTGGAGAAAGAAATGACAAACCATTCCAGTATCTTTGACAAGAAGAGCCCAAATGGGGTCACAAAGAGTGGGACACAATGGGACAACATCAAAGAAAGGAAAGAGGTGTATTTTCTTAATTCTTTTCTGGGGCTAAGCATCTATTTACAAAATATTCAGTTTTTTTATTTTTGTCTTTGCATTGTTGTAAAGTATGTAGTGATTGTATATAAGGTCTTCTTAGTTCTGTTTACTTCCCTTGGTATCAGTTCAGATAAAACTTCCCATCCTTCTGTGAATCCTTCATAGTTATTGTTTCTATTAGTGTTGTCAAATTCAGATCCTTATATCTATCATAATTTGACTAGCCATTCTTTTGCAGGCATTTACACTGCTTCTGGTTCTTTGAGAACTATTACTATTATTATTATTTTGAAATATTGAAGCAAGAAGATAGAATCATGTGTGTATAAATAGATAAATCATTTATTAAACACTTACTGTATGCAAGATACTGTGCACAACTAGGGATACAAATACAAGTGAGATAGATGCCCTCCCCTCAAGGACCTTACATTGTAATAGGGGAAGTTCACACATAAAAGGGAGTGGGAAGGCGGTGGGAATTGGGTAAGAGAAGGTACCTGTAGGGGCTACATGGTAAGTGAGAGGAATCTGAAGAGAAAGTTCAGGTGTCCGACTGGAACCATGGCTGGGGACCTTTCTGGTGGTTCCAAAGACAGAGAGAGCGATAAGTCAAAATAGGAAGATTTTTATAATTGGAATAATAATTTAGGTATTAATATTTAGGTAATAATATTTTGCTATTAGTAATTAACAATAATGTTAGTAATAATATTAATAATTAACTCGAATATATGAATGCATTAATATTTAACAAAATACAATAAATTATATTTAGTATTAAAGTAATTAAATTAGTTATATTAATGATATTAGTAATTAGTGATAATAAATTAGGTACTAATATTTTAGGTAATAATATGGGTAGAATAACATAATTTGTATATATATATACATATATATGTTTTTCCAAGGTGGTAATGACAGAGGAGAGAAGGAGAAGGAGTCTGGAGAAAGAATCCAGGTTCAAGTGAGGTAAAGACTAGCTGGGGTCCTTCTTAAAATGTGTGTATATGAATGCATATAAACCAATGCCTGTACATACATGTACATGTATGTATTGCACATGTATAAATATAGAAATACCATGCATAGATGCACACCTTGTGCATGCACATATATTTATGAGTATACATATATTCATTTATAGATATACATGCATATATAAATATGCACACATATACACAATACATATATTCATACAATATAATTGTTAATGATATATGAATGATAATTTATATTCTTATATAAGTAAGAGGCATAGTTGGAAATTTTGAAAAAGAGAAATTTTAGGATTGGGAAATGATGGGATACTCTTTCTTTACGGTTGCTGCTCTTACTCCATGCTGCTACATTCCTAGCTGAGATGCTGCTGTGGACCACGCATAGACAAGAGGCAAATAGAGAATAGATTAGCTAACCTGATAGGTGAGTGTCTCCTTTCAGAGCTCCTCTACTCTGTCAGTGGGATAGAAGGGAGTGGTATTTTTCCACCCAAGTGATGGCAAACATGAATGAGTCTGGGAAGATGTCCATTTTCCTGGTGGGTGCAGGACCTGTATTTCTAGCTATTGCATCCAAGAACTTTAAGCTTGAGCTGCTGCTGTAGCAGAGTCATATTATGAATACTGCTGACTAGGTCATTTTGCTATTTGTGGGTTTCGGTAAACTTGTTTCTCTTTTCCCTTTCTGTGAATCATCGGGGAAAAGATTTCAGAGCCTGGGTTAACACCAGGCTTTATCTTTCATGAGGTAGGGAAAGGAGTCTGGTTGTGGTATCCAGATTTCTGAGAAACAAATGATTAATACATTCAACAAACATTTTTTAAGCTCCTACTATGATCTAGTCACTGCTCTATATACTGGAGATAAAAGAAACAAAGTGCAATGATATCTGATGTCTAAGAGCTTACACACTATTATGGGCAAACAATATGTAAAAAATTAAATATAAAATATATTCAAAATAGATACAAAGTATTTCTCATGGAAAAGGCAGTAACAACTTGGGAGATCATGATAGACATCCTGTAGGAGGCCAAGTTTAAGCTGAGCTTTGCAGAAAACTGAGGATTCTATAAACCAGAGCTGAGTGGAGAGTTCACCCTAGATCTGGGGTACACAGCCTGTGCAAAGGCCTGGAGGCTGGTCTTGGGGATAGCAGCAAAAAGGTCAGTGAGGGAGGACAGTAGTGTGCAGTAAGCCTGGAATGAGAGGCCAGAATTAGATTGTGTAGGACTTTAGAAATCAAACTGAAGAGTTTTCCTTTTGTCCCAGGGATGAGAGGGAGTCATTTGCAGAAATTTTGAGCAGCGGAATGACAGGGCCAGACCTCACAGTGAAGGTAGAGGGCCTTTGGAATACTCTCTACTAATAATCACAATCAATTACCAGGGATCCAATTTCATGTGGGTACTCTCTCCCACTTTTTTGGGTCTGTTTGTTTTGTTTTTGAGTCCTTTGTTTTTTAAGGAAATGAGAATACTTTTAGCTTGTGAATATAAACTCAGACATAGAGAAAATTGCTGGGTTAATACTAGGTTTCCGATCATATTGTATCCAGGGGAATGTCCCACTAACCTGGCAAAGTGTCTAGAGGGTGTGGCACCTTCAATGTTCTTGATGCTGGAGAAATTTAGTGTCATGAAATCCAGGAGTTTCCAGTAGCCAAGCTATTGCCAATAAACACTTCCCATGCTATCTGTCCTGTTGTGCAAGACTTTTAATTGTCTTCCTGGTCAAATTATTCTGGCTTCTCTTCACTTGGGAATTCCGATCCAGGATGTTGTGCTATGGAGAGGAAGTAGGATATGGAGGAATAGGGAAAGAACCTGACCTTCTTTTCTCATTCTCAGTCTTCAGAAGATATTTCTAAAATTTATTCTGATCTCACATCCTCTAGAAGAACTTCCCAAACCTCTGTGCTAAGGCCCTAGTTCATCTAAAACATTTTCTGTGTCTGAACATGTTTCTCCTACTCATTGACTTAAATTCCTTAAACTTTCCATATCTGGGAGAATCTTTTTGGAGAACCACAGCCCAGCTAAGTCATTGGTTGAGATACCTTGGAGTCAATGGACTTCAAGTTTATCTTGTTTATTCTGGCTTTCGGTGCCCTTCCAGGTCTGGACACCAGTGTATTTGAAGTATCCAATCCTTGTCTTGCAGATTTCATGGTAAGTGAAAAAAACACACATAGAAAGGAAACACACCCTCATCTCTCAATCCTTTCTTGCTATGGAAATGGAATCACTAATCCAAGTTGTTCTTGTGGAGAGATTAGCAAGGCAAAGAACATAAGGTCTCAGAGAAAATACCAAGTATTTACCAGATACTTTATTTCCCTGAGATGAAGGGTCAACAAAGTGGATATAAAGACTTTTAAATGAAGAACTCTATTTTTAAGCCTGGATTTCATCCTCTCTGCCTATCATGCTTCTTAAACCAACCCCGTCTCTTGCCCAAATACCTGTGAAACATTATTACACGGTTAACATGGTAGACAAATATACACGATGTTAGAGGTGAGGAGAGGGTGAGATACTAAGTACTGGGCCAGATATTGGAAGACAAAAGGTGGTTAAAATTCCTTCCATTTAATCCACCAACCAAGCAAGAAGCATTGATTAAGCTCCTATCATGTACCAAACACTAGATATGGAAAAACAAAAGGAAACAAGTTCTGCCCTCTACATCATACATTGTAGTAGGTGAGATAGTATGTATATACATGCAGAATAATTAATTAATTTATTCAATAAATATTTATTAAGTACCTACTATAGACCAGCAACTGCCCTAAGCACTAGGGATGCAAAAAGAGGCAAAAGACAGTCCCTGTCTTGTAATCTAATGGGGAAATCAACATGCAAAACAAATATATACAAAGCAACTATATGTAGGATAAATAGAAAATAATTGAAGGAGGAAAAACAATGGAATTAAAGCATTAGAGAAGGCCTCCTGTAGAAGGTGGAATTTTAGTTGAGGCTTAAAGGAAGTCAGTGAGGCCAGTAGTCATTGTGGGAGGGAGAATATTCCAGGCATGAGGGAAATCCAGAAAGAATGCTTGGAGAGATGGAGAGCCAAGAGTCCAGTGTCTCTGGATTGAAGAGTACTAGCCCAGGAGTAAGGTGTAAGAAGACTGAAAGGGAAGGCAGGGGGTTGGGTTATAAAAAATTTGGAATGCTGAATAGAGCATTTTGTATTTGCCATAGGGAGCCATTGCAGTTTGCTGAGTAGGGAGGAGATGTGATCATTTTGTGAAATGCATTTTAGGACTCACTTCAGTGGTTGAATGGAGAATGTATTGGAATGGGAAAAGATGTGTGTATATACATGTAATATAAATACATATATATCTAGAACATACACAAGAAAACACATGGTAGTATTTGGAGTGAGGACGGGGTGGTAAGAGAAAACTTCACATAGAATTCAACAAATAATTACTAAAAACCTATTATGTAGTCTATGCTAGGCACTGTAGGTACAAAGACAAAACAGAAAAACAATTCCTATCCTCCAGGAGCTTATATTCTCATAGGGGAGGGGAGAAGGGTGAGACAACAGCATTTTCACTGGTGGGCAGTGCAGGAAGTCAGAGATGAAGGCCTCAGAGTTCTAAGAGGCAGAGGAGGAGGGAAATAGCTGATACAGATGCAGGGAGGTGTGAGATGGGATGTTGAATCGGGGGAGCATCAAATCAAGGCAATTTGGATGGAATATAAAAATTGTGCAAAGAAGACTGATGTGAAATTGATCTGGACAAGGTAGGTTGGCCAGACTGTGAATGACTTTAACTGAGGAAAAACTAAGGAAAAAGAGAAAGAATGATGATAAATACCCCTCTGCTCTGCACATGCACTCACTTCTTCCTGCTATGGACTTTCTTCACTTGAAAGCGGATATGGACCCACAATGTTGCAACATGCCTTTATTGATTGCAAAGCAGATACACGTGAAATGAACACTTTGAGCCAGCAACGTATCTAAGGGTGGACTTGTCAGAGATGAAAAACGGTCCTTAGTGTAACAAGGGTGGAGAATCTGCAGCCTCCAAGCCACATGTGGCCTTCTAGGTCCTTGGGGGAGACCTTTTGACTGAGTCCAAGTTTTACAGAACAAATCCTTTTATTAAGGGGATCTGTTTGTGTAGTTTGGATTCAGTCAAGGGGCCTCACTTGAGGACCTATAAGACCACATGTGGCCTGGAGGTCACAGGTTCTCCACCTCTTGGGAACATTCTACACTGTGGAACTTTCCCTTTCTCTTTTCTTAGCTATCTGCTTGGTATGGCTAACATCTAAGCAACTCCTAGGGTAGGGAGCTATTGGGTTCCAGGGCTATATCCAAATATATCCTAATCAACATGTATCCAATTCAATTCAATAAGTATTTATTATATGAGAATCTTCTATGTATGATGCACTGATAATGCAAACACAAAAACAAAACCATTCCTGTTCTCAAGGAGTTCATATTTGACTGTTCACATTACTGTTTCACTCAATAAAAACAACATAGTTATTGTCAGTTATTAAAAGTTCCCAAGTATGCTAGTTATTGTTTATATGTGAGTGACTATGAGTGAACCTTAATTGGAATTTAATTACCCCAATAAGAGAGGCTTCTATGAGTATATGGTATAAAAAAAGGTCTTTCTCCTGTGTTGAGACAGCTTATGGTCCTTTATTTAGGCACAGGTTAAGGATCAATAGAAACCTCTGGAAGTTTGAATGAGATATCAATACCCCAGAGAGGTACAGCAGGTAAAGTCTCTTAGCCTTTAATTTCTCCATCTGTTAAAAGGAGATAATAATAACAGTGCTCTTCCTTTCCTCAAAAAGCATTGTTGAGAGGATCATCTGAAATGATGTAGGTGGAGGAGCTTGGGAAACTTCAAAGTTCTATGCAAATGGAAGGCCCTGGCCTTTTTGTTTTATGATGATAAGGATGAGGATGGTAAAGCCCTATCTCTACTTATGCTCTATTCTCATGCTTCATCCTGGAGTGGATATGAGCTTAAATTCCTAAAAGCTAGGCCAGTGGAATACAAATTTGAGCAGGTTGTAAAAAATTGGAAAGGCTTCAAATATAGGCCAGGTGATGGAAGACCACCCATCTATGAAATGAGGTCAGGCCTAGGTAGGTTCGGAAAGGCTCATTACCAGAAGATTGGCTAGCAATGAATTATGGGTCACAGCAACTTAGTGAGAATTTATGGGCGCACTTGGTGGCTAATTTTCCTCTATTCTCCTCCTTAAATGGTTCCTATACGCACACACACACACACACACACACACACATATATACATATATATATAATTTGTGAGCAAATGCATATAATAATATGTTTTATATAATATTAATAACTAATATGACAACCATAATAATACCAACTAGTATAAGTTTGTTTGCAGTGTCTGTTGTCCAGGGGTGTTATCATTCCTTCCTCTTTCCTCAGCTTTTCACGGTATGGCCCCAGCCTACTTGTCCAGATTGATTCCACCTTAGTTCCCTTCACATACTTTCTGCTCCAGTCAACTGGTCTATTTGACATTCCCCAGCAGTGGACAGAGTAGGAGCCAGTCTACACTGCAAGCTCACTACACAGATGAAATAATAAGTCAGACCTAATAATGATGATGATAAATTACATAATGTGATCTTATCTGTGTAGGGAGAGTTCAGTAAGGAAGCTCACCCTTCCAATGGAGACTGGCACCTACTCTGAGGCTAGTTCTCTATGCTCTAGTGGGTGCTCATCTATACATCTGTGTATGTATATAAATGTCACCTGGCTCTTGCCCAAGCAGGGCAGAGAGAAGGGAGCCCTGTTCTGCATATGGAAGGAGATGTGATGGCTGATTGGGTGAATTTGTCCTCATATGTGGTATAAGTAGCATGATATAGTGGGTAGTGAGCTAGCCTTTAGAGTCCAGAAGAACTGAGTTCAAATTCTGCCTCTGACTTGCTAGGCAAGATGCTCCAATTCTCTCTGCCACATGATAAGTGACAGATAGATGCCAATCTGTATTGGCAAAAGGAGCTTCCACATATTTGTGGATCCACATGAGGAGAGGAAAAAAATAGCATTCCACATTTGTAGTAGCTGAGGTTTTATTTTTTTTTAACTGTTTTTTTAAACTACTGTGAAAAATATCCTCCAAACAATTTGTCACAAGTATAGGTTAAAAACACTTTTTATCATCTCATTTGATGCTCCTATTCTGTAAAAAATACTTTTACTGGAAGTATTTTTATTATCATCCTCGTTTTACAGAGGAAGCAATAATCCAAGAGAGATTAAGTGACTTACTCAAGGTCATGCAGTTGGCAAAGCAGAGTTTGTTTTGAACCAAGGTATACAGATTGAGGCCTCTCTCTTTTCCATTTCCCTCACCATAACTTCAAGTTTCAGGGGAACAGCCAGTGCAAAAATGTTTAGATTCCTCCATATCATCTCTTTAGTTTAGCAATCTCAGCGAACATTTAATAAGTACCTAAAAGAGAAGAGCTCTCTTTGAACTCCAAGTGGTGTTGGTGTTTCTTCAGGCTGATTCTGCTTCATCTGTGGGGAGGCCTCCCTGGCCCCACCTTCAGTCCCGCCCTCCAATAGCAAGAGGCGAGGAAGGAAAAAGCAGGGTAGGTGTGGTCAGGGTATGAGAAAGTTACCCCTGTCCCGAGGCTGTTCCTCAGTCTCCGGATGTGGTCTGGCCAGAGCTCTTGTGACATAGAAGTTTCGAGAATTGGCTGTGTAGGATTGGTGGAGATTATGCAAACAGTAGAGACTCCTGCCAAGGACTTTCTGTGCCTGTTTGTTACCAGCTGATTTAGTTTCATTTTTGATTTAAGTTGCATCTGGAGAGAAGGTATTTGTGCTGGTGCACAGCAGAGGCAGGTGTGAGGGGGAACCCAAGAGTGAGGTGTGTGCAGCACAGAGACATCAGCCCAGGGCCATGGCACCGGATGAGTTGGTTTTCTTTGTCAATGGCAAAAAGGTAAGCAAGGGTCTGATCTTTGGCTGTTTATGATCTGTAAAGTGGTGTGTGTGTGTGTGTGTACTCAACTGGAATTTTTTTCTCTCCTTGCATGCTCACAGAACTGGTGCTAAGTTTTTATAAAAAAGTTTTACGTTTTTGTGGGTTAGGTTACAGGGGAAACGTTCTGGGGATAAGGGAGACTTGGGGAGGGGAAAATACGATAAAGAAAGGAAGCTGGTTTGGGAGGAAGGGTAAGATAGTAACCAGATCTGTCCTACAGAGGTAGTGGAAAGGCTGTTGAATCAGGATTCAGAGGGCCCTGGAACGAATCCTGTTTCTACCCCTTTCTGCTGGTGTGACTTGGGGCAAATCTCATCATCCCCTGGGCCCTGTAAAATAAGGGATTTGGACAAGATGATGTCTAAGTGTCCTTCTAGTTCTAAATTCTGAAAGGTTCTAGGAGGCCCTGGGCTTCTATGGTAGGTGGCTGAAGAGATTCTTAGGTGTGTATACATGTCAATGTATAAACATATGTCTGTAGATATTTATGGATGTTTAAAATGAAAGTGAAGCAGAGAAGGATCTTAGGTTGGATTTGAGAATGTTGTTGCTTTCAAAAAATCAAAGAAAAGAGACTGGGCAGCCTCACACTCTGTGGACAATTTAGTGTGGAGTCTTGGCCAGCCATTAAACAATGCTACTTAGCTTATTGCAGGCCTGTTTGACCAGGAACTTTTCCCTTTCGGAGAACCACTGTCAGCTATAAGCTTCTTGCTATGTGCCCACTCACACAACCAGTCAGAGAATGGGATACACCTACTTCCTCTCCCTTTTTTTTATTAAAGAGAGAAAGAGGAAAGGACCCGTTTTCTCTCTAGATCTCCTTTCCCTCTTGCTCCAAGTAGAGGGCTTACCTGCACACAAGTGGCTGCTGCTACTGAGTTCAAAGATTGATTCTTCAGCAGTTTTAGGGACTATGGAGCTTCTCTACTGGCAGGAAAAGTTGGATGGACTCAAGATCAGACCTAGACAGTGACCCGAGAAAACTCAGAAGGATTGAGGCTAGACTGGGAGGTCAAGCAGTTGAAAGACTATGAATCATTTGCCTAAATCTAATCTGCTCTCTTTGAGGGATGGAAAGAAAAAGATCTTAAGATTTAGAACTAGAAGGTACTTTCGAAGTCATCTAGCCCCACACCCTCATTTTACAGGAAGTGACTTGCCCATGGTCACCCAGCTAATTAGTGCCAGAGGTGGGAAAAGAAGCCATTGCCTCTGACTCCAAATGCTCTGTTCTTTCCGTAACTCAACACTTCCTTTTATAGAGGAGATATTTTTTATCTTGTTTCACTGAACAGATGCAAACATCTGCTGAAAGATATCTGTATTGTTGAAATAGCTTCCAATTTACCTCTACTTATGTAATGTTACAGGAATGCTATATAAAACCTTTGGGAACAGTTTATGTTTTAGTGTTTATTTGAAAACATTCAAATATTGGAAGGGATTGGATATCACTATCTGTGTGACCCTGGACAAGTCACTCAAATGCTGTCTGCCTTAGTTTCCTCACCTATAAAATGGGGATGATAATAATAGCACCTGCCTCCCAGGGCTGTATTTTTTTTTACAGCAATCAAATATTTATTATTTATTACTAATTACTATTTAATTTCTGATAATATATATTATCGCTATGTGCTAGAAATTCAGAGAAAAGAATGTGGTAATCCTTTCATTTAAGGTCCTTATATCCCTATGAGAAGAGTTACCACATACATATGAAGAATATAAAGAATGATTACAAAATAAATGTCAAGTTTTAAGTGTGTTGACATGAAAACTTGGTTAGAGAAAACGCAACAGGCTAAATGCATACATTTTATGATTTAATTAATTAATCAATCAATTCCCTATTAAAGAAAATGGTAACATAATGCATTATGGAGACAGAAAAATATTCTGGCTATCCAGTACAGAAATCTTCTTGCTTATATACATTTTGCCATGAGAAAGGAGTTCTCTTAGATAAACACATTGTAAACAAAGTAGCATCAGTTGGGTTTTATGATCCCAAGCTATGGGTACCTTCTTTCCGTAGCATGTCTCTGTGATTTAAGATAAGGAAAAAGTCCCGTCACCCAGATGCCAGATATCCTGTCCTAAACAGGCCTTTGAAGTTGTGTTATCTTAACAGACTTGACAAAGCTGAAGTTACAATTCAAGGTATCTGTGTTTTTCCTTATCACTAAGATGCCAGAAGAAGGGTCTGGTAAGGAGGTCCCATTTGTTTGCCTGATATCAAAAGATGTCTTCTAAGTTAAACAAAGGGGAGTACTAGGTCCAGGCTCTTCTTAATTCAAACTTTGGCCCTTATTAAAATCTAAAATTTATATTAAATATTATCCTTCCCTCTTTTTGGTCAAAGGCTTCGCCTGTAGACCAACAAAGATATGAAAATCTAAATCTTCATGTAGGTCTTGGGAAAGCTGTCTCTGTCTGATGTCATCTTCTTCATTCCCTTTCAAACTTGGAGGGCATGGTCCGCTCAGGAGCAGGGGCAATGGAGGTAGCAGATGGATCCAAGAGTCTACACGGAAAACCTGACAGGGTCTCCCAGAAAACATATGATTTGATAGTTGAGATGGAATAATACAACATAGTTAACATGGCTAAAGGCACTTAGCAATAGTTCAGTTTCCCAGCCACGCAGGGCTAGGCTCAAACAACACATTGAATTTTTTTGCAGTTCACAAAATTGCATTTTTACATTGTCAGGTACAGTTAAACTTAGGTGGCTCACAATAGGCTTGTTTTGAAAAAGGGAGCTTTACACATCATCAAGATAAACAAGAAAGCTTAAACATGAACCATACAAATCAGTGCTAACTAAATAATTACTAATGTTAACTAACATTAAGTGCCTGGTATCCCAGTAATCCATTCTTAATTTTCATTCAAACATCACTTTTGAATCCTAGATTTCTCGTGTAGTTATCTGATACCTAGATACTTTTTCTTTGACAACAGGTTTTATTCTTGGGATAGTTCAAAAAGAGAATTTTGCTTTTCTGGTTCAGATCTAGAAGTTCCCAGATAATTCTGATGATATAAATTACTTACAATTACTTAAAATTTGTTCTCCATTTTTAGAAAATTTCAGTTTATCTTCTTTGCTGTTTTTGTTTTTACCTAAACCTTCTCTCTGGAATAAGAATCTTTTAAAATGAGAGGGTTCAACCATAAAATGAACTCATCTGCCTTTTAAATTATTGGACAGATATTTTAACAGAGAAGAAATAATTTACCACTATCCTATACAATTTGTGGCAAAATCCAAATTTTAGAAACCAATCATCATATTACATCTTTGTCTTATTACCAGATCTAATCATTTCCTTGATGTTATCTCTATATTATATTTGTTTATTTGTCTAGGAATATAGGTTGTAAGCTATTCATTCCTGCACCCCATTATATTAACTCAGAGATGTTTCAATTTCCACTTGTTATTTGATAGACTTAATATTGTACTTTCAGAGCTTCTTGTTTATGAAGATTTGCTATAAAAGAAAAAGAGGGACAATGTTAAAAGAAAGAAAGGATTTCCTTAGTTCTGGTTGATTCCAGGAATAAGCTATTATTTGACATGTAATCATGAGGTTAGCAGGTGCTGAAAGCAGGGCTTAGGAGTAATCAGGTGGGGAATTTCCTTTTTCAGAAAGGAAATAATACATTTGGGAAATAAAGTTACGAAGATCCTACTTAGGCTGTGTCCAAGGTTGTCTTCAAAACCTTTCCAAGCAGCCACTGTTAGCCTGCAGCCCATGTCAATTGGCTTTATGATAACTTAGACAACCTATTCCTGTAATCAGAGCTTCAAACAATAGTAAATTGCAGTCCCAGTCTTATGTAGCAAATAAATATTGTCTGGTATCCTTCGGATAAAATAGTTCCTCACACTTTATACCATCTGAAACTGACACAAAAGTATCCAAAACAACTATCCAGGAGCAAGAGGGGTATAGATAACCCATATTTATTCCCAATTCTTATCTACCTTTCATAGTTTCAATCAGAACTTAATTTGTCTTTCTAAATCTCTTAATCCTATTATCCAGATTATTCCACTTGCTTTTTCATTTTAACCATAAGACAAGATAGCTCATAAATTATTACTTTTTACTAGCATAACTGTGCTGGAATCCTATTCCAGCTTAAACAAAGCAAAGAGGTTAATGACTAAACTTAGAGTTTGATAGAATTATGTCTTTGTTTCACAAGTTGTTATTCTTCTCTAATTATATTCACTCTGGAAGAATGAGATACTCCAAGAATTAAATATTTTACATATAAAAACTTCAAATGCAGATTTTAACTCTGACTTAGACCATAGAATGACTACAAATTCAGATCAAAATAGCTAATTTAACAGTATATTATTTTTGAAATTTTAGTAGGCCTTCAAAGAATCACACATGATTTTTTCAAAACATGCTGTCTAAAAAGTATTTCCCTTTCTTTTTTTTTGATATAAATTTATTTATTTAACTTTTTACATTCATTTTCACAACATTTTGGGTTCCAAAATTTCTCCCCATTTGTCCCTTCCCCCCACCCCAATACACTGAGCATTCTAATTTTCCCTATCACCAATCTGCCCTCTCTTCTATCATCCCTCCCTTCTCTTGTCCCCATCTTCTCTTTTGTCCTGTAAGGCCAGATGATTTTTTATTCCCCATTACCTGAATTTCATGTTTCCTAGTAGCAAGAACAATACTAAACAGTTGTTCCTAAAATTTTGAGTTCCAAATTCTCCCCATCCCTCCCTCCCCACCCATTCCTTTGGGAAGGCAGGCAATTCAATATAGGCCATATCTGTGTAGTTTTGCAAATGATTTCAATAACAGTCATGTTGTGTAAGACTAACTGTATTTCCCTCCATCCTATTCTGCCCCCCCATTGTTTCTATTCTGTCTTTTGATCCTGTCCCTCCCCAAGAGTGTTGACTTCAAATTGCTCCCTCCTCCCATTGCCCTCCCTTCCATCATCCCTCCCTCCCTGCTTATCTCCTTCTCCCCCACTTTCCTGTATTGTAAGATAGGTTTTCATCCCAAAATGAGTGTGCATTTTACTCCTTCCTTTAGTCGAATGTGATGAGGGTAAACTTCATGTTTTTTTCTCATCTCTCCTCTTTTTCCCTCCACTAAAAAGTCTCCTGCTTGCCTCTTGAATGAGATATAATTGACCCCATTCCATTTCACCCTGTCTCCTCCCACTACATTTCTCTCTCACCATTTACCTTAATTTCTTTTAAGATATGGTCCCATCCTATCAATTCACTCTGTGCTCTCTGTCTCTGTGTGTGCATGCATGTGTGTATGTGTGTGTGCGTGCACGCATGTACGTGTGTGTGTGCGTGTGCGTGTGTGTATATGTCTGTGTGTGGTCCCACCAACTACCCAGATACTGAAACGTTTTAAGAGTTACAAATATTGTCTTTCCATGTTGGAATGAAAACAGTTCAACTTTGGTAAGTCCCTTATGACTTCTCTTTGCTGTTTACTTTTTCATGCTTCTTCTCATTCTTATGTTTGAAAGTCAAATTTTCTTTTCAGCTCTGGTCTTGTCATCAAGAGTGCTTGAAAGTCCTCTGTTTCATTGAAAGAGCATATTTTCCCCTGAAGTATTATACTCAGTTTTGCTGGGTAGGTGATTCTTGGTTTGAGTCCTAGTTCCTTTGACTTCTGGAAGATCCTATTCCACGCCCTTTGATCCCTTAATGTAGAAGCTGCTAGATCTTGAGTTATCCAGATTGTATTTCCACAATACTGGAATTGTTTCTTTCTAGCTGCTTGCAATATTTTCTCCTTGACCTGGGAACTCTGGAATTTGGCCACAATGTTCCTAGGAGTTTCTCTTTTTGGATCTCTTTCAGGCGGTGATCGATGGATTCCTTCAATACTTATTTTGGCCTCTGGTTCTAGAATCTCAGGGCAGTTTTCCTTGATAATTTCATGAAAGATGATGTCTAGGCTCTTTTTCTGATCATGGCTTTCAGGTAGTCCCATAATTTTTACACTGTCTCTCCTGGATCTATTTTCCAGGTCAGTTGTTTTTCCAATGAGGTATTTCACATTCTCTTCCATATGTTTTTGTAAACATATGTGTATATATGTATGTACAAGTAAATAAATGGTAGCATAACACAATAATATGCATTCTATAATAAATGTATTATATATTAGCTATAGAAAAGAAACATATCAAGAAAAGAAACATATCAAGAAAAGAAACACTCTTGTTAAAATATGTGTATGTGTATATGTGTGTATCTTCACAGTGACTCTTAGAATAATAGATTTAGAGAGGGAAAATCTACTGAGATTCTCTGATTCAACTCCCTTGTTTTATAGATGAGGAAACTGAGACTCAGGGAGGTTAAGTAAACTACCCAGCATTCCATAAATTGTAAATTGCAAAGCTGAGATTGGAACCCAAGTCCTCTGACTCTCAACCAGTCTTCTTTCCACTGAACTATGATGCTGCTCAGGTAGTAGGTATACAAAAGATACAGCTTGGTGAGCCTGACAATAGGAAGATCTTAGACCCTAGCAGTGTGACACTGGGCAAGTCAATTTAATTTCTGCCTGCCTCGGTTTCTTAAACTATCAAATGGGAATAATAATATCTACTTCCCTGGATTGTTGTGAGATATTTGTAAAGCACTTAATGCAGTCCCTGGAATAATTTAATAAAATGCCTGTTTCTTTCCCTTTCCATACTGTCTTTTCCAGGACAGATTTTCAAATTCTTGAAGACAGCTATCATGCCTTCCCTTAAGTCTTCTCTTTTCTTGTCTCTAAACATCCAAAGATTTAATTAATCCTTACATGGCCCTATTAAACACCCTGGTTATTCTCCTCCGAGTACCTTTTCAGTTGTTTTTGTTAAAACAAGGCCCTCAAAGATGAAGACAATATTTCAGGTGTGGTCTGATCAGGGCGATTAATTTTACATTTTTTAACTTAAAATTTGTCAAAATTCTGAATTAACGAGCACCAAATGAACTGAACATTTCTATATGTGAAATAGAATTATGGTTTCTTTTTCTTTTTCAAGTATATAGTAGGTCAGTGTATAACTTTCAAAGGTGTCCTGTTTGTATTTCCTTTTAGCCTTCCTTCAATTCTCTTTTGTGCATTTTTTTAAGAGCTTAATTTTTAAAATTGTCTATGTAATGAACACCAGAGAAGAGAACACTTCTATATAGCAAGTAAAACAGAAAAGGAGGATATTATGAAGCTGTGACTATTGCACACAGTTTACCTTTTAAAAGTGTGTAATAATTTTAATAAGTTACTTTCCACGCTGTCTTGCTTGTCAGTCAACAAATGTGTCTTGGGAGGCATCTGGGCCTTATATTCCTCAACTAAAGCCCTACTCTGACAACTCATGGAGGTTACTTTAGGGCCCTGCCCTAGGTTGTTAAGGTTTTGGTTTTTTTATTGAAGGTGAGGTCTGGTGAATCCTGTGGACCCTTTACAAAGGACGGCTTTTAGCACATAAAATAAAATGCATAGGATTACAAAGAAAACCAGTTATATGGATATAATACTTATCAGCATATTAAAAAAATTCCTGGAAGCCAGGTTAAGAAATCTTGCCAAGGTTCTCTGAAGCATATGATTCATTTGATAGTACAAAACTGGAAATATTTCAAGTACAGACTTGGTGATACACAGTTAATTATTATGTTGCCTAGTTAAGTTCAGAGAAGTAGTGTCATGGGGTTTGCTGCAAGGGGATGAGATTTTTTGGATCACAGAGACTTTCAATGACTGCTGAGTCAGAGTAAGGTTGTGATCTGCCTCCATGGAGGGGGTCCCACAGTGACAAAATCACAGATCCTACAATTTCAGGACAAATATGCCTCTAAATAGCCAGTATTTCTCCTTAATAGAGTTTTAGATCTCAGAGGGGATTTATGGAGCTAGAAATCTTTTCTATCAGTTATTGTACAGTGGGGTCAGTTTGGCTGAGACTCTCAAAGGGAGAAGATCCAATGACTTGCCCAGGGTCTCATAACTTAGTGTCTAAGGCAGGATTTGAACTCAGGTTCATCCTTTATTAATTCACTATGTGAGTCTGTCTTCTGTGTGCAGCACTGTCCTAATTATTGTGGAACTTAAGAGAGGTATAAAAGATATAACCAGTTTCTAGTCTAGTTGACTATAATATAGATGCACAAATCTCTTCAGTAAAAGCAGTATGTGATGAATGCTACAGAGCAATATAGACGATAGAGTTTCAGAGGAGGGAGATACTTCTAGCTGGATAAATTATTCAGGAAAGATATAAAAGAGGATGGATAGTTTGAGTTGGGCTTTGAACAATGAGGAGGAATCCATGAATTGGAGAATGTATCTCATGTGGGGGAAACCACCTGAATAAAGGCATAGAGGTGGAAAAAGTATGAATTGTGTTTGGGGAATGGTGGAGCAGTAGGTTTGGAGTATGGCTTTCATGTAGACAAGTAATAGGAAATGAAGTTGGAAGAGGTAGACTGGGGATGGGTTGCAGAGAGCCTTCAATGTCAGACAAAGGAATTTGGATTTTAACAGAGTAAAATGGGGATTGATTAAAGGTTTTTAGCAGGGCATGATGATCAAAGTGGTGCTTTATGAAAATTAATCAGAAAGTGGGTAAGAGTAGGTAGAGACTAGATCCCTATTCAGGAGGGTATTCATGTACGCCAGCATTCAGCTGATAAGGGACTATGCATTGGGCTTCCTGAATTCTAGCTTAGGACAAACCAAGCTGTTCCCTCAGAATGAGCTTAATTAATATCTCTACCACATACTTTCCACAAAACCCTAGACTTGAAACTCCCTAAAATCTAGTAAATTTTGGTACTTGACTGTAATGTCAAATCATCAATAAAGCTGTACTTCTTCTATAGGCCAGAAGCCTGGCCATCTCTTACAGACAGACTATTAAACTCAAATGATGAAGGGGTTGTTCTGGTTGACCCCTGAGGTCCTTTCAACTCTAAATCCATGGTCATATAATTGTGCTAGGCTGGCTTCCTTCCCGATGTTGCTATCTGATATTCCTGCAATTTATAGGTGTGGTGTAGCAAGGACTTTGACTTTAAGCAAAGTAGCAGGTCTGGGGCAGAGTATCATAAATTTTAAATGCTGCAGAAGCTTCAGCACCATGAGTCAATTTGGCGTGAAGAATTGAAGGCTAAGAAGTATACTTGTTTAATAGGTTAATTCTTCTGTAACTTTTAGAGATATCTTTATATTTAATTTCGATTTATACCTAAATTTATGTTTAGATATCTGGCTTTAGCTTGACCTCTTGTTCTTCAATGATCCTTGCACACTCTTGTGAGAGATACCATGAGTCTTTCCCTTATCCCTATATCCTGCCCCATATTCAGGCAATTGACAAGTCTTGTTGGTGTCACCTGCACATCTCTCACATCAGTCCTCCTCTCTCTTCTCATGGGTCTGCCACCATCGATCAGCCCTCATCACCTAGACTGTTGCAGTGGAATTGGTCTTTCTGCATCCATTCTCTCACCTCTGCAGTCTGCCCTTCTTCACATAGCTGCCCCAGGGATGTGATGGTAAATGTTTAACAATGGACTCTCTGATACACTTTTAGGTTTAACCTGGACTATTAACATTTTATTCATCTCTTTCTTAAGTCTAGGCAATCCAGAAGACAGTAAAGCAAGCCATAAATGGTAGCTGACTTTCTCACCCTGACAATTTAACAGTCAGCATGAACTAGTCTGGCTGGCTTTCCTGCACACTCCTGACTGTTACCTCTTTAATTTTCCTAAAGGCACAGGTCTAACCAGGTCATTCCTTTAACTAAAAACTTTCAGATGCTCCTCATAGCCTATAGGCTTAAAATACAGTCTCAGATTGACATTTGAGAGCCCCTACATTTTGACTCCCACCTGCTTTTCCAGCCTAAATTCACATTAAGCCATTTTACAAACTTGGCATGATGACCAAACTCAACTACTAGCTGCTCCTCCAAATCAGTAGCCTGTCTCGGGTCTCCGTGACTCAGAACAAGATAGACCCCATGGCCTGAAATGCTTTCCTCATTCTACCCCTCAAATCCTTGTCTTTTAAGGTTTAATTCTGTTTCCAACACCTCCTTGGAGCCTTCCCTGATTCTCTCTCTTCTTCTCTCACAGTGTTGCTAGTACATTCACTTTCATTCTTCTCTTAGTTATACATGCATATTGTATCCTCTCAATTGGGTTTAAGGCATGGTCCTTAAGAAATAAACCTAGCCAGCAAATCCTATGATATTCAGGTAGGTTTCAGCCTTCAAAATTTACCTTCTTTTGGGTAGATCATCCTCAGGTAAGGTCATGATACCCCATAGGGAGAGAGCAGAGCAGAGGAGAGGAGAAGTGCTTAGTTGCCCAACTGAAACTGTCCAGTTGGGTCCCCAGTGGGAAGCTCAGACTACTCCTTGTTTGTGGTTTGTTCCTCATTCTTGAAGAGGACCATGACATCAGATGATGGCATGACTTACAAATTTATTGGATTTAAGTGAGGGAGGGCTGTGCCAAGTCACCAGCCTCACTTGGTCCTCGGAGCCATCTTAGCCCAGTGGCCAGATACAGATCAGGACAACTGGAGATGGCCCACAATGCAGGGGGAGGTCTCAGCTTTTTTAAGCTAAGGTCCTTCTAAGTTCTCACTTTGACTGAGGCAACACCCATTCAATGATTAGAGGTATTTAAGAAGTGAGCCAAAGGATGCCTCCTTTAATCAAAAATAAATAAATAAATGAATGAATGATCCAGCTGGGAGGAGAAGACCTTCAGGGTTTCTGGCCAAAAGAGAAACAATTACTGTTTATATTCACTTTGAGCCTTCATCTTCCTGATGTTCAGTCTTCCAAGAAAAGGAGAAACCACAATCCTGCCAATAGAACATGGATTTCTTAGAGGCAAGAGATATTTTATTTTGACCATTCTATCCCTGTTAGCTCGCACAGTGCCTACATGCAGTAGAAGTTTAATAAATATTGAATTACTGGCAAATTCAAACAAAACATTTCAAGCTGTCTGAGTGCTTGACATGATGCAGTTTTTTCTTTTCTTTTGTAGGTGGTGGAGAAGAATGCTGATCCAGAGACAACACTCCTGGCCTATCTGAGAAGAAAATGTATCCTTAAAGCTTGAGCAGGGAAAGTCTTAGCCTTCATAGTTTTGAGAGGAGGCAGGGTGGGGCAGGGGTGACACCTGAACTATAGTCCCACCTGTACTATTGACTATGTGACCCTGAGCAAGTCAGCCCTTTGGTTATTGTCCTATGGAAAATGGCCAGTTGTCTCCTGGAGTGTCCTGGGGTGGAGGAGGGTGGGGTTTGAGGGGAATTAGTTTGGTCTGGATGACTTCTAAAATCCTTTTTAGCTCTAATTATCAATGATTCTGTGGGAATAAAAGTTTAAATATTGGGCCTTCAAGGTAATAGACTAGATAGGGTGCTCCCTTTAGCCTTTCTTCAGTCCAAAAAGATTACATCTCTAGGGAAGTGAAGGGCCTTTTTTCTGTGAGCCTTGGTCTAGCCATATGCGCATATCCCACCCTGTGCTAGTTCAGAATGATGGAAGTGCATTGCTGACAAAATGCGGGGAAGGAGGCAGTGATGTTTGCTGTCTGGATGGGCAGATCCTGGGAGGATATGGAATCCTGTTGCAGGTTTGGGTGACCCCAGGGGACAGCCCAAGTGGGGATGTGGAATCATTTGTGTCCTTTGCTCTATCAGAAATGGGAACAGAAGAAAAGAACAGCAGTTCAGGCTCTGTAAACATGTCATCACTGGCCATCCCGGTGGCTCACACTGCCTATGTTATAGACTTCCTTGGATTGGCACTGAAGCTTCTCCCCCTCTATCTCCCCCCCTACACACACACACACATACACCCACACACACAGCATGCCCAGAGGAAATTAAAAGTTGTTATAAAGATCAAATGAAATAATCATTGTAAAGCACTTAGCACAGGACCTGACACATTTTGGGGCAGTCATTTCAGTTGGGTCTGCCTCTTTGTGACCCTATCTGGGGTTTTCTTGTCAAAGGTACTGGAGGAGTTAGCCATTACCTTCTCCACCTAATTTTATAAACGAGGAAACTGAGGCAAGCAAGGTTAAGTGACTTGGCCTGGGTCAGACAAGTAAGTGTCTGAGGTCAGATTTGAATTCCTGAAGAGGAGTCTTCCTAACTCCAGGTCCAGCACTCCTCTGCCACCTCACTACCCCTGGAACATGGTAAGTTCTACATAGAAGTTAGCTATAAGTATTATTATTATATAAATATAAAATATATCTTTTTTTAACCAGACTTTTGATTACATTAGTGTGGGTATGTCCACATGAAGAACTCTATTTATCCAGCCAGACAAGTGCCTCCTCCTGGAGGACAGACTTTGGCAACTGGGTAGAGAGACAACTGGGCTAAGCCTTTTGTAGGCTATGACTCAGGGCCTACAGTTATAGTTCATCCAGCCTTTTTATCAGTCTGTGCCTGGTAGGTGCACCTGGGTTTTGCCTTGAGGTGGGCACAGAGAAAAGATTTCAGTAACTACTAAAATCCCTTCTAGCTCTGAATCTATGATCCTATGATGAAGATTATTGGGACCATCCAAATTTCCTGTGGAGAGGAGCTGTAGAACCCTTCCCCTGTCTCCACATCTGCTAATGGATCTGGAGTGATTGTATCAGTGTCCCACAGAGCTCTCTGGGACATTTTCTTTTTTCTGTTTCCTTCTTTATGAAATTGGGATGGCCCTTTCCCTGCTGTATTGCAGAAATAGGGAGTCATCCCTGATTAAGTGGGAATACTAATGAGACGCTTTGGATCTCTCCCTTGGCCTAGGTAAGGAAAGATAGAGAAGGTACTTATATATGGAGAGTCCAAGCCCCATTACCTGGGTGGGCAACTCCTCAGGCAGCTATTCTGTTCAAGTATGTGCAGGGACCGAGGAGGCCCTTGCATTGGACCCCTTTCCTTAACTGTTGTCCTCTCAGTGGGGTTAAGTGGAACCAAACTTGGCTGTGGAGAAGGTGGCTGTGGAGCCTGCACGGTGATGCTGTCCAAGTTTGATCGAGTCCAGAACAAAATTGTGTATCCTTTGTGTATTGATGTGACTGCGAGGACTCAAGTATGACTTCATCTGTGTGTGTGTCCATGACACAGAAGGACAACAAGGTTGATGAAGGGTCTCAAGATGGTGATATTACACATGCATAAGGGCTGAGTGAAGGGACTTGAGGTGTTTAGCCTGGAAATGAAAATACGATGTGTGCATGTGCATGTGTGCATGTGTTTATGTATGTGTGTGCATACATGTATTTTTGTGTGTTGGGAATGGGGGCAGACATAAGAGCTATCTTCAAAAACGTGAAGGACGGTCATAAGAAAGAAGGGTTAAGGTTATCCTCCTTGAACTAGGAACAATGGGTGGAAGTTAGCAATAAAGAGATTTGTTGTGGTTTCATTGTTTCAGTCAGGTCTGACTCTTTGTGACCACATTTGGGGTTTTTTTTGGTAAAGATACCATAGGGTTTGCCCTTTACTTCTCTAGCTCATTTTACAGAAGACAAAACTGAGACAAACAGGGTTAAGTGACTTACCTAGGGTCACATAGCTAGTAAGTGACTGAGGCACTTAAGGAAAATATTCCCAATAATTAGAGTTGTCCCAAAGTGAAAAGAATTACATCTGGAGACACTACATTCCCCCTCACTAGATGTCTGCTGAGGTGCTTTCCAATTCTGAAATTCTGTGATTTTGATAGGCTGTTTCTGGGTTACCTCTGATCTTTGGAAGAAAGGAAAGAGGGAAGAAAAGAGGAAGGGAGAGAAGAAGGAAGGGAGGGAGGAAAGAAAGAAAAAAGAAAAGAAAGAGGAAGGAAAAGGAAGGAGGAGGGGGAATGAAGAAAGCAAAAGCTGAAAGGGCAAGTGAGAGAAAGATGAAGAGAGGGAGAGAGAGGGAGAAAGACAGGCAGAGAAGGGAAGGAGCAACATGGAGAGAAGTAGAGAAAATATGTGAAGTGATGTTATGAAAAGAAGAGGATCCATGTTCTGTGTTCAAATGCCATCTCACACTCTGTTAATCTGTGTGATCTTGGGTAAGTCATATAATGTCCCTGGTTTCAGTTTCCTCATCTGTACAATGAGGCAGTTGGAGCATGTGACCTCTGAGGTCCTTTCCAGGTCCAGAGCTACTATCCTTTACTTGGGTTTCCAGCCACTTTTCTGCCAATGCCTGTCTGGCGCCCATCTGCTCCCTACATCACATTGCTGTGACCACAGTGGAAGGAATTGGGAGCACCAAGACCAGGCTGCATCCTGTACAGGTGAGTTGGGCTGGTTCTGAGGCTGGTGAACCAAAGAAGAGGAAGCAGGATCTTTGGCACCTGTAGGTTCGCAGTCACATTCCAGACTCGTGACTTGACAGATTCTCAGAGCTAGAAGATAGCTTTAAGGTCCTTGTAGCTTATCCCATGCCTCCATGAGGACAGTGCTTCTTACTGACATCAGGTGTAAGTGCTTTGCCAACATTGGGTTTTGTATTTAATTTTGCTTTCTGATGTTTATACTACTGGGCTGTATTTATAAAACAGAGAAAGTGCTGCCTATCTGATTCTTGTGGGTGCTAGGAGACTGAAGGAATTCATAGCTGAGTCTAGTTTTTCATAACAGATTTTTGGAAAACCTTGAGTATTCCTTATTTTGGTAGGAGAAGGAGGCTAAAAAGTATTAAAAAAAACCAGGGAGAGCAATTAATCAACCTTGATTAAGTGTCTACTGTGTGCTGGATACTGTGCTAGGCAATGGAAATGATACCTTTTCTCTCTTCTGCTCATGACAGGTATGACAGGTGAGGCCTCCCATTATAATGACCTTATTTTCTGAACCCAAAATGGGGATACATGATCTGGCAAAGGATATGTTACTTTTGCAAAATCGTGTTTATTCATTCAGTCAACAAATATTTTAAACACTGAGCAAGGCAATGGGGTGAACTACAAACTTTAGAGAAGCTACAGGCCTTGTCCTCATGGTCTGTTAGACAAACACAAATCAACGTGGTACACAGTGTGGTGTGGTGTTGTGGAAAGCTCAGCGCATCTGGAGATAGAGGATGTGAGCTCAGTCCCTGGTTCTGCCACTTACTAATCCGTTGAACCTTGGCCAAGTCCTTTAATCCCTCTGGGCCTCCGTTTCCTTATCTGTAAAAATGAAATATTTGGACAAATTAGATAAATTCCAATGTCATTTCCATCTTCAAGTCTGTGACCCAAAGTCACCCAAAAAGCATTTCTTGAGCGTTTACTGTGTCAGGCACTGTACTAAGCCCTAGAAATACACAGAAAGGCCAGAACAGTACCCTCAAGGAATATACATTCTGATGGAGGTTACAATATGTAGATAAACAGGTACACTAATATATATATACATGTATAGTGAATGTATATATGTGTGTAACACATACACATATACACCACACACACATATACATATATATATATCTAATATCTATCTGTCTATATCTACATTATCTATCTGTTTATCTGCCTCTATTAGATGAAAGGTAATATGAGAAGGGAAGGTGGTAGCAGCTGGGAGGGGACCAGGAAGGCTTCCTGCAGAAAATGGGATTTGAGCTAAATCTTAAAGGAATACAGGGAAACTAAAAGGAAGAGGTGAGGGGATCGAGAAAATAGAAGCAGATAGAAGTTAAGTGACTTGTCCAGGGTCACACAGCTAGCATCTGAGACCAGGTAAATCCATCTGTCTACATATTCTCTATCTATCTGTCTATCTATTCAAGTTAGTATGCATTCAGTTATTTGCATGTTATTTCCTTGGTTAGAACTCTAGGTCTTTGAGCTCAGGGACCTGTTATGCCTATTTTTTTTGTATCCCTAGTATTTACATGATCCTGACACACAGGAAACAATAAATGTTGACTGTTGACTGACTATTGGCAACTAATTAAGGCTTTCCCTCCAATAGAAAAGTAGAAATGAACACTGCCAATGGAGGGGTGTGCAAAGTGTGTGATGGGATATCTTGCATGGAAAGGCCTCTCTGTAACCAAAGGATAACAGCAAATACAGTGACAGAAATAAATTCCTCTTTGAAGTAAGGAGGTACCAAACATTGTTCTCACTATTTTTCAGCTGAAAAAACTGAGGCACAGAGTTCAGTGATTTTTTTCAATAGTCACAGGAAGATGACAGACTCATATCTAGATTTAGATGTTCTGATTCCCTAGGTCCCCACCCTTTGTCATCAGACTTTCATGACTAATGATATAAGATACTAATGCACCTCATTTTATCTGTCATCCTCCATCTTCCCATTAAAAGTCCTTAAACCCCTTTTTCTGTGAGGAGAACCTCCTTCTTCTAGGAGGCTTTTTTCCTTGGGACTGCCTCTGACTCACAGAATGCCCAAGAAGATGTCATTTCATTTCGAGAAAAATTGGTTTCTTTAGCAGTAAGAACAGTATACTGCTTATTTGCTTAACTTGTGAGAATGATGTAAGGATTAATGAATACTTATACTTGCCTTGAAACAATACATAAAACGTAGAATGAAAAGTTTTATTCTGATAATCTGCCTAACATCTCTTCTCATCCAGGGAAACAGGTCTTTATTCCTAGAAGACTGATAACCTCAGCTACTTAAATAAACCTAAACAAGTGTTTGGCGAAATTCCTTCTTTACCTACCCTTACTTTGCCTCCATTAGTCACAGGAGATCAACTGGTATTTCCTACACACACATGCACTCACACACTCACACACACACACACACACACAAGAATTCTCCCAAGGAAGGAAAAGTTCCTAACTTGGATCAAAAGACAGGGAGTCCAATTACTTCACAACTCCTATTGACAAAAATTTCCATTTCTCTTTCCTTCTAGACTTTCTAGACCTTTTGGGATCACTTCATTAGAATTTGGGTTAAACAATTCAATGCTGTAGCTCTTTAATACCTATTAGTTGGGTGTAGCCTGAGGCTGCCCTCAATTTCCTCATCTCTAAGATGAGATGGAAAAGAAAACATCAAATCACTTCAATATCTCTGCCAAGAAAATGCCAAATGAGGTCACAAAGATTTTGACACAGTTGAAAAACAACTGAACACAAGAAAAACTGGGTGTGGTAACCGTATATTTTTGGGAAAAAATAAATTAGGAATGTGTTCTGACAAACTAATTTTTTTTTGCAAAGTTTTATTGAAAATGTGCTTTTTTCTTGAAATCAGTATTGTCCCAGGTAGTATGTGGTCACCTTATATAGGGGGCCCCTCCTAAAGTTTACTGATGCCTTTTCCTTATGCCTTAGGTAGCAATGACCTTCCCATTTTGACAGAATCAAAATTGGAAGGGGCGTAAGTGGTCAACTTGAAAAAAATCTCCATTATATTATACCATTTAGCCTTTCATCCTTCATGTGGAGACCTGCAAAAATGAAATCCAGCTGCCCTGAGACAGTCCATCCAACTTTTGGACTTTACGTAGCATTTTGTTCTGAATCACACATGCATTTATGATGTAGCATTTGGTTTCATAGATGTCTGTATTTGTATCTTATTCCCCTAGTGGACTTCAGGTAATCTCCATGTGGGCAGAGACTCCATCTTACTTAAACTTTGGACTTCTTCCAGTTCTCTGAATGTAGCATGTACATAAAAAATTCTAATGGCTGAATGAATGACTTTACTTGAGCCTTGGGATAGGGCAACTGGTTCAACAACTTGTTCCTTCTCTTTTAGGAGAGAATAGCCAAAAGTCATGGCTCCCAGTGTGGCTTCTGCACCCCTGGCATTGTCATGAGCATGTATACTCTGCTCCGGAACAACCCTGAACCCACAGTGGAGGAGATTGAGAATGCTTTCCAAGGTTTGTTGTCCATCCCCCCATCACCCCCATGGCAGTCCAAGGGAGGTACCAGAGAGGATCACTTGGAACTGGGGATCTTGAAGGGAAAAAACCATCTCTAGGCTGAAGTTAAGACTTAGGTTGGTCTCTTCAAATGAGGAGTGCTGGAAGAAGTAAAACAGGAGACACTACTGTTTGGAAGAGGGAGAAGACTGAGGCAGGAGGCAGAGCTGTCTTCAAGAATTTGAAAGTCTACCATGACAAAGCTTGCTCTTGACCTCAGAGGGCAGAGATAGGAATAGTGGGTGGAAGTTGTACAAGAAAACCATTTAGGCTTGATGTAATAGTGGATTAGATGTAGCAGACTGATGTAGTAGAGTCAGGGGGAACTTAGTAAGAACTAGAATTACCCAAAGTGGAATGAACAGCCTCAGGAAGCAGTAAGTTCCCCCTGACTTGGGGATCCTCAGACAAAGACCGAAGGCTCATTATTAGTCTCAATGACCCCTGTCATTAAGGGTGTGGTCCCTTTGAACCCTATGATAGTAAGAGCATTTGTCAGAGGTATCCTAGAAGGCATTCTTGTTCAGGTACAGATTGGATCATTGGCCTCTAAGTCTCTTCCATTTCTGAGATTCTAGGATCCCAGTAGCAGAGAGAGTTCCTAAAGTCCATAAGATTTGGCAGAATGTAACCCTTTCCTTTTGGGAGGACTTTTTCTACTGTTGAGGACAGGCAGTTGGGGAGCATGGGGGATAGAGTGCTGGACAGTTTGCCCAAGCTAGAATCCCAACTCATGTACTTGTTAGTGGTGTGAGACTGGGCAGATCACTTACCCTCTGCTTACCTCAGTTTCCTCATCTATAAATAGGAACAATTATAACATCTATCTTCCAGGGCTGTTGTGGTGATAAAATGAGATTACATTTGAAAAGTATTTTGCAAATCTTATATTGTTACATACATATTAGCGATTACTATTATTATTACCTCTTATCCCTATATTCACCCCAGTCAGTCAATAAAAACCTTACTGAGCACTTACTATGTGCCAGACATTGGGCCAAGTTCTGGGGATATAGAGAAAGGTGAACACATGGTGCTTGGCTTCAAGGGCTTACATTCTAACAGGGGTAGATATTAGAGGAAAAAATGATATTGTTTGCAAGGTAGATAAAGTGTCAAAGGAAGGGCAGACGCTAGCAGTTGAGGCTCCTCTTTGTTTTGGCCCTGGTCTGTCACTGACTCCATTGTAGTTGGTGAGGGGCTGAGTGGGCCTTGCTCACAGCATGGGAGATGGAGGGAGTGGTGAAAGACCATGAAAGGCCAGTTGGAGAAACAGTATGGCAGCCAATTAATGCATCTTCAAATACATATTCTTTTCCTTCACTATAAGTTTATATGTTTGTGTTAAGTTGAGGGTAAAGATGGTTCACTACTTCAGGGCAGTCGTAAAGTCCAAGATCAATATTAAGTTGTGAGGAGAGACTTTTGTTTCTTAACAGACAGAAGCAACATCCTCTTCAGTTTGTCTTCATAAATGGGGACCTGAATAATGATTGTAACAGCTAACATTTATGTAGTGCTTACTATGTGCCAGGCACTGTGCTGAGTGCTGTACAGGTATTATGTAATTTGAGCCTCAAAATAACCCTGGTAGTTTGGTGCTCTTATTATCCCCATTCTCCAGATAAAGAAACAGAAGCAAATAAGGGTTTGAGTGACTTGCTCAGGGTCACTTAGCACCTAAGTGTCTGAGGCTGGATTTGAACTCTGGTCTTTCCATCTCTAGGCCCATCACTCTCTCCCCTGGGATACCTAGGTGCCCAATATAGTAGCCATCCTGCTGGGGGGTGGGGACTCTCTGAACCAGTCAACTTACCAAATGGAGTCTCCTAAGCTGCTTGGCAGTGCAACAGATAGATGCATCCTGACTCAGATACTTATTAGCATTGGTACATAGTTTAATAGTTTAATCTCTTCTACTCTCAGTTTCTTTAACTGTAAAATGAGAGGCTGGACTTGATGCCTTCTAAGACCTCTTTTAGCTCTGAGTCTGTGGCCCCACAATACTCCAGATCTGCCAATTCAACTCTCAAATCCACTCTCTTAATAATTCTTCTGGGCATCACCACTGACAGACATCTCTGCTTTTCTGCTTTGACCCCACAGGGAACCTGTGCCGTTGTACGGGCTACAGACCCATCCTTCAGGGCTTTAGGACATTTGCCAGGGTAAGTGCCATTAATCAGTTGCTACCTTACCTCTTGGCATGGGGAAGGGAGGAGCTGACATAAATTCAAAGTAGCAACAGGACTGTCTGGTTCAAGTAAGTGGCTGTCCCAGTCCTGCCTGGAATGGTCTTAATTCATTTCTGCTTCTTGGAAATCTTTAGTTTCCTTCTAGACTCAACTCAAGGGCCCCCTTGGACAAGAAGCCTTTTTCCTGATTCTCTCTGTTGTGTCTTCTTCCTCTCTCCAAATTCCTCTTTATTTATTTTTATATCTACATGCCTTTTATTTACTTAACTGTTTTCATATTGTGCCTTTCCCCTTCCCCCTTCCAGGTAGAAAGGAAGTCCGTGAAAGCAGGAACTATTTCATTTGTGTTTTTCTATCCCTAGTGCTTACCACAGTATCTGTTACTTCGTCAGTGCTTGCAAATGCCTGTGGAATTGAATCAAGCTGACTTGTTGACCATGGGAAACTTATTCAGCTTCTGCAAACCTCAGTTTTCTCCTCTGTAAAACTGAGATTAATAATACTTAAGCTTTTTCTGTCTTAGAGTTGTTGTGAGGAAAGTGTTTTGTAAAATTTACATCCCATAGAAAGAGGGAGTAGGGTTAGGGTTAGAGTGCATTTAGGGTTAGGGTTAGTATTATTATTGATGGTGATATGATGATTATGACAAATCTAGTGCCATAACTAAGAATTCTGGTGCCTGGGGCCAGTTCAGTTGAGTTAGGTAGAGTGGGCAGGTAGGGTGAGGAGCCTCTGTAAGCACTTATTTAGATGGCTCAGATAGACTAAAGAAGGAGGCAGGGCCATGCTCGGGTGGAGCCAAGTTGTACTGAGTCATGAAAGCCTATTGTTGATTTTCAGTGTGAGCCTCAGAAAAGTGCACACACTGTACAACAGGGCTTGATTGAATTTATTGATTGTCCAGACAAGTAATGATGAAAATGTTGATAATGCAGGTTAAACTTAAAAGTGAACCTAGTTTTCAGAGAACTGGATGTTAAACATTTATTAGAAGTCATCTTTCTCAGGGAGGATGAGAAACCAGAAAGTCAGAATGTGATGGAGAAGACTCTAAGCCAGGAAATGAATTTATGGAGAGGAGGAAAGTGAGCGAGTGATCTGGAGCTGCACAAAGGAAAGGAACAGGGAGCTGGATAGGGTGGGGCATAAACTCTATCTGATCTTTTTTGCATGGGCCTTGATGGCCATTGCTTTTAGTTGTTTTTAGAACATAATATTGCATTTTTACTCCAATTGCATGCTAAAACAATCTTTAATATTTTTAAAAAGTTTTGAGTTCCAAATTCTACCCTTCCCTTTCCTCCCCCTTCCCTGAGACTGTAAGCAATCTGATAGAGATTATATATGTGCTATCATGTAAAACGTTTCCACAATATTCATTTTGTACAAGAAGACTAGAAAAGAGAGACAAAAAAAAAGAGAAAAACAGAAGAAAGGCAAAGTAAAAAAATTGAATGCTTCAGTCTATATTCAGACAACATCAGTTCTTGGACATTACTTTAAGGAAGAAATGGTTCCTGAGTAATGGTGGCAGAGTCTGAAAGGTCTGCGAGGAGTAAGGAGTATGCCAGCTCCTCTTTGTCCTCCTGGACGAGTATTTTAGGGGGTACAAGTGAGAGAGCACCAAACCTTGGGGTGGGTGCCAAGAGATGGGATGTCTTCAAGAAAAAGCTTGTCTTGGAGGGGATGGAAGGAATGTGCATGGTGGAGGTGATCTAGGTTGCAGGGGAGTTTGCTAACTATAGAGGAAGTTTACCAAGGGATCATTGAAAAAGTTTCATAGAACTGATGCTGAGTGAAATGAGCAGAAGCAGGAGGGTACTGTATCCAGTAACAGCCACAATGTGCGAGGATGGTTTCTGATAGACTTAGCTCTTCTCAGCAATGCAAGGATCTGAGACACCCCCAAAAGACCCATGATGGAAAATGCCATCCACATCCAGAGAAAGAACTATGGAGTCTGAATGCAGATGGAAGTAGACTATTTCTTCTCTTTTTGGTTTTGTTTTTTCTTTCTTGTGGTTTCTTCCATTCTTTCTAACTCTATAACATGACTAAGGTGAAAATATGTAGAGCCTTTATCAGATTGCATGCTGTCTTGGGGAGGTGGGAGGAAGGTGGAGAAAATTGAAAACTCAAAACCTTAGGAAGTGAATGTTGAAAACTAAATTTAAAATTTAAATTTGAAATTTAAAAATTTCAAAAAAATAGTTAAAACTAAAATTAAATAAATTTTAAAAAACCCCTAGTTTTTTAGTTCAAAAGTTCTTTAGTTCTAGTTCAAACCTCTCATTTTACTTTTGTGGAATCTGAGACACAGAGAGGTTAAATGACTTGTCTACAAGTGGTGAGTCACAGAGGCAGGTATTGAACTGTTGGCATCCAAATGAGGAGCTTTTCCTATCACACCACAATGGCAGACAGAGAAGGATAGGGTCTAGGGAGAGTTACAGTTATTTACTATGGGGGGTAATCTTTGCTTCTGTGGCTGATCCTCCTGCTCCTCCTAACCACATCTCTCCCTCAATGATTTTAGAAATTCTCTGGGGCCATAAGTCCCCAGGTCAGATACCATATAAAGGCTAATCAATCACTGACAAAACAGCCTATGCAAGGAATTAGGGAGGGTGGACATGGGAAGCATAGGATACTTACCATACTGTGAGGAGAAACAGATCAGATTTTGTATCCCTTGTGAAGTGTCTTCTTTTTATAAATAATTTATTTATTACTTTTACATGCATTTATAATTGTCCCTCCCACTGCTCCACCCCCTTGAACAACATTATCAACCACAAAATGAAAAATAAAACCCTCCTCATAAATGTGTGTAGTCTAGTAAGACAAATTCACACACTGACCAAACCTCCCTTCCCCTCTCTAATTCTCTTATTCTCTTTTTTACGTCTATCACCTTTCTGGTAGGAGATGAGTAGAGTGTTTCATCCTTGATCCTTTGTAATATTGGTTTATCATTACGTTGATCTGTCTTTTCAAGTTGTTTTTCTCTATAATGTCACACAGATATTGTTCTCCCAGTTTGGATCACTCATGAAGTATTTTCCAATTCTACTTGAGTTTTTAGTCAGCCCTTTAGGGCTGGAAGGGGCCTTAGATATATCATCTAATCCACTCTCTTCAGCTTCCAGATGAGGAAATTAAGACACTCAATATTGGCAGAACATCTCCAAGTCACAAACTTGGAAAGTAACAGAAGTGAGATTCAGAGCAGGCTCTTGGGACTCCAGAAGCCCAGGGCTGTTTTCAGCACATCTCACTGGACTGATGAAGTGTCTTGTTGGAGAACGGTAGGCTTTTTCCATTCCCATGAGCCAATTACAGCATGTCCTGATTTGGTTCCAGGAAGAGGCAGAATGTCTAAGAAGTTTAATTCTTTAAAGAAATTCAGGACCTAGCTTTCCTTAGAACTCAGCAACCAGGCTTACAGGTGCTGCAAATGACACTGATTACCAATTCAGCCCAACTCAGCACATGTGAGTGGTTGGCCCAGTATGGGAGTTACAAGACTGGTTATTAAGACACCCACCTCCATCCTCTCTCTAAGGCAATGGCTCTTGTATCACTGTGACTGTACATACCATGAAGAAACAGAGTATATAGATTAAATTCATACAACCCCACCTCCAAAAATACCCCTCCCAAAACAAAATCTATAGAGTGTAGCAAAGATGGGGCTGAGCTGGAAGTAGGAATTCTAGCCATCACGACAAATTGGAGGTGGGGGTGGGTGAGAGACAGCACCTAGAGTTTGCCCTGGTTCAATGTAGTAGCACTGACAAAGAGGTTTTTCCCTCAGAAAATTCAGCATCAGCAGAACTAGTGGCTGACGGGTGGCTAGCAGTGGCATGCAGTTGTAGGTGGACAGTAGAAAAGGTGGGCCCTGAGTATGGGGCATGACCATGGGAGTGGCCCTAAATAGTGTTTGGGAGCAGCAAACTGGGTGTTCTCTCTCCACATGCCAGTATCATGGGGAGATGCCCCCAGTTACTCATCCTAGTCATAACTCTAGAAGGGGGGGCTAACCAGGATTTTTTTGTCTTATTTTCTCAGAGAGTTCACCCATTTTCCATAATTTTTGTAGGCCCTAATTGATTCTGATTCTAAATCAAAGTCCAGTATCAATCTCAGGAATGGATAAAAAGTTGAGAATCATGAAATGTCAGAGCTAGAAGGGATCTTTGATCCCTTAGGCTAACTCCTACCTCTGCTCTCACCCCACAACCTTTAAAACAAAATATAAAGTAGGCCCAGAAAGGTGAAGGAACTGGAAAGAAGTCACAAGAGAGATCTGAGGCTGGAGTCCTGGTCTTCCTCCTTGGAGGTACCATGGTACCAGGTACCGTGCTGCCTCTCCCTTTCCCTACCCTGTTGGCCACTGTTGAGATATTTCAGTCCCTGGTCAGGTGTCTTGTTTATTTTCTGATCAAGGACAAGTTTTAACCATTTTTGCTCCTCAACATAAACCCATGGCTACTCATCACATTTTGAGCCTTTCAATTGCTGTCCTTCTAAGGAAGACCAGTCTTGTCAAGTTGTAAGTGCCTTCATTCTTTTCCTCCTATAGCTTGCCTTTTTCCTAGAGGATACAAGTAGTGTGGTGGACACGGAGCCAAATCCTGCTTCTGATACATACTAGCTTTGTGACCAGCATCAAGCTCCTCGATCCCTCTGATACTGTTTCCTCATCTGTAAATTAGGGATGAGAACACCTCTCTGCCATACCTATAGCATGATTATTGTGCCATTCAAACGAGATAATGCATATAAAGAGCTTTGCAAATAAAGTTTTCTATAAATGCTTTATTTATAATCAAGTTGGTACAGTAGATAGAGTGCTGGGGCCAGAGTAAGGAAGATGAGTTCAAATCTTGCCTCTGTCCTTTACTAGCTGTGTGACTCTTTGAAAGACATTTAACTTCACTCTCCTCAACTGTAAAAAGGGGACAATAATAGCACCCATTGCCCACAGTTATTGTGAGAATCAAATGAGATACTTATGAAGTGCTTTGTAAACCTTTAAAGTATTATGTCAATGTTATATTATTAAAAGGCATCTGATCGGGTAATCAAAGTTTCTGAGTTCTGTTGTTACAGTTAGTTACAATGAGTGATCTTGACAGATGGGATTTATTAATGATAGTCAATAATCATTGATTAAGAACTGTGTGCCAAGAATTGTGCTAATAGCTGGAGATAAAAATTAAATTAACAAAACATCTGCCACCCAGAAGCTTATATTCTAATGAGGAAAGATAACACATATTACTATAAAATGAAAATAAAAACACAGTACCTTGACAACATATGCAGCACTCACCAGTATCCAGAAGCAAGATAATAAAAGGGGAATCCTATCCCATCTAGAATCTCAGAGGAGGGATCTTAGGAGACATGTACCCCATCACCCTCATTTTACAAATGTGGAAATTGAGGCTCAACTAACTTGCCCAAGATAAACCAGGTAGTAGGTGTGAGAGGTGGGATTTGAACCCACATCCTGTGATTTCAGAAACAGGACTCTTTTTATCATATCAAAATACCTTGGTTTTGGGAGGAGCCAAGATGGCGGAGTAGAAAGACTCACGTATGCTAGCTCCGAATTCACAGCTCATAAATTTCCTGTAAAAAGAACTCCTCACAAAATCTGGAGCAGTGGAACTCATGCAGAAACACACTGGAAGAGATTTCCATTCCAGAGAGCCCTGGAAAGGCATCCCCAGGGGTCTGTAGCACTCTGGACGTGGAGCCCAGCCCTGCATTGCCCTGGCCTTGCGGAGCAAATCCGAGCAGGCTTCAGGGATGGAATCTCCAGCGGCCGAGAAGGTCCCTCCAACCACAGGCGCTACAGGTCAGTGAGAGAGACTTCTGGGCTGGCGGAGAGGGGAGTCGGGTGTCTCCGTGACTCAGGCCCCCTTGGGAGGCAGCGGCAGAGGCAGCAGCAGAGGCAGCGGTGACTCGGGACTCCCGGAGCAGACAGGGGCTTAGGGCCATTACTGAAGGTCTCTGCATAAACCCCTTGAGGGAACTGAGCCTGGGAGATGGCCCTGCCCCCACCCAAGCACCAGAACTTAAGCTCACATTGAATAGCAGCCACTCCTGCCACGGAAAGCCCTGAGGCTGGGAAGCAGCATTTGAATCTCAGACCCCAAGCACTAGCTGGGTGGATCTAGGCAGGGGTGGACAGGAATCTCAGAAGTCAAGTAACTGGCTGGGAAAATGCCCAGAAAAAGGAAGCAAAATGAGACCATAGAGAGATACTTTCTTGGGGAAGAGATGTTCCTTCCTCCTTTCATTTCTGATAAGGAAGTACAATGCTTGCCAACAGGAAAAGATGTGGAGGTCGGGGCCTCTGTATCCCAGACATCCCAGGTGGATGTCCGGTGGGCTCAGGCCATGGAAGAGCTCAGAAAGGATTTTGAAAATCAAGTTAGACAGGTGGAGGAAAAACTGGGAAGAGAAATGAGAGAGATACAAGAAAAGCATGAAAAACGGGTCAATACCTTGGTAAAGGAGACCCCAAAAAATGCTGAAGAAAATAACACCTTGAAAAATAGGCTCACTCAATTGGCAAAAGAGGTTCAAAAAGCCAATGAGGAGAAGAATGCTTTCAAAGGCAAAATTAGCCAAATGGAAAAAGAGGTTCAAAAGCTCACTGAAGAAAATAGTTCTCTCAAGATTAGAATGGAACAGATGGAGTCTAATGACTTTCTGAGGAACCAAGAAATCATAAAACAAAACCAAAAGAATGAAAAAATGGAAGAGAATGTAAAATATCTCCTTGGAAAAAAAACTGACCTGGAAAATAGATCCAGGAGAGACAATTTAAAAATTATGGGACTACCTGAAAGCCATGATCAGAAAAAGAGCCTAGACATCATCTTTCATGAAATTATCAAGGAAAACTGCCCTGATATTCTAGAACCAGAAGGCAAAATGAGTATTGAAGGAATCCATCGATCACCGCCTGAAAGAGATCCAAAAAAGAGAAACTCCTAGGAACATTGTGGCCAAATTCCAGAGTTCCCAGGTGAAGGAGAAAATATTGCAAGCAGCTAGAAAGAAACAATTCCAATATTGTGGAAATACAATCAGGATAACTCAAGATCTAACAGCTTCTACGTTAAGGGATCGAAGGACGTGGAATAGGATCTTCCAGAAGTCAAAGGAACTAGGACTCAAACCAAGAATCACCTACCCAGCAAAACTGAGTATAATACTTCAGGGGAAAATATGATCTTTCAATGAAACAGAGGACTTTCAAGCACTCTTGATGAAAAAACCAGAGCTGAAAAGAAAATTTGACTTTCAAACACAAGAATGAGAAGAAGCATGAAAAAGTAAACAGCAAAGAGAAGTCATAAGGGACTTACCAAAGTTGAACTGTTTCCATTCCAACATGGAAAGACAATATTTGTAACTCTTAAAAAGTTTCAGTATCTGGGTAGTTGGTGGGACCACACACAGACGTACACACACACTTACACACACACATGCACACACACACGTACATGCATGCACGTACACACACACATGCATGCACACACAGAGACAGAGAGCACAGAGTGAATTGAATAGGATGGGACCATATCTTAAAAGAAATTAAGGTAAATAGTGAGAGAGAAATGTAGTGGGAGGAAAGAGGGGGAAATGGAAGGGGGTAACTATATGTCATTTAAGAGGCAAGCAGGAGACCTTTTAGTGGAGGGAAAAAGAGGAGAGATGAGAAAAAAACATGAAGTTTACCCTCATCACATTCGACTAAAGGAAGGAGTAAAATGCACACTCATTTTGGTATGAAAACCTATCTTACAGTACAGGAAAGTGGGAGAGAAGGAGATAAGCAGGGAGGGAGGGATGATGGAAGGGAGGGCAATGGGAGAAGGGAGCAATTTGAAGTCAACACTCGGGGAGGGACAGGATCAAAAGACAGAATAGAAACAATGGGGAGAAGAATAGGATGGAGGGATATACAGTTAGTCTTACACAACACGACTGTTATGGAAGTCATTTGCAAAACTACACAGATATGGCCTATATTGAATTGCCTGCCTTCCCAAAGGGAATGGGTGGGGAGGGAGGGGAAGAATTTGGAACTCAAAGTTTTAGGAACAACTGTTGAGTATTGTTGTTGCTACTAGGAAACATGAAATACAGTTTATGGGGAATAGAAAGTCATGTGGCCCTACAGGACAAAAGAGAAGATGAGGACAAGAGAAGGGAGGGATGATAGAAGAGAGGGCAGATTGGTGATAGGGAGAATTAGAATGCTTGGTGTACTGGGGTGGGAGGAGGGGATAAATGGAGAGAAAATTTGGAACCCAAAATTTTGTGAAAATGAATGTAAAAAGTTAAATAAATAAATTTATATTTAAAAGAAAAAGATAACCTTGGTTCTGTTTGTTACTAGCTGTATAAAAATGGGCAATTCACCTCACCTTTCTAAATCTCAGTCTCCTCATTTGCAAAATGTATACAACCTCCTTTATGAGACCGTTGCAAGGAAAACTCTTTATAAACCTTTCAAAAAATGTTTTTTAAAATTGTGAGTCTTCATAGTGTTGTAATTGGGTCATTTAATTTGGAGTTTTCTAGAGGAAATTGTTCAACAGCTCAGGGGTCAGCTGTCAGCATTTCATCCAGAGAGGACAGGGCAGGACTCTGGGTAAGTGGCATCCCAATGTCCTTGGCAAGAAGCCTACAGGAAGTTTAGCAACTGGACCCTGTGCCAACTCTGTGCAATGCTGATCTAACTGGGGAAATGGTTGCCTGTTAACATCTGACAGAAGTGTCACTGATAAGACTAGCCAGGCACCTAAGGAAGAAGATGGAACTACAAGAGAGAAGAGAAAATTTTGTAGAAGAGGAGCTTGCTTCTCCCCAGAAAAGACAGACACAAGATCCTCTCTGACTCTTCTAATAGAAGGAGTGACAGCTCATGAAAAGCAGATGATATTTCCTTTAAACTTCAGTTCAGTATGGCTCTGATCATGTTACTTCTGTACTCGAAATCCTTCCGTGACTCTCATTATCTGACAAATAGAGAATAAACTCCTGCTTCCTGACTTCAAGGCCCTGTAGAATCTTGCTCCAATCTATCTACCCAAATTTATCTCATAGTCCCCTCCATCCATACTATATTCTAGTGAGTCAAATTGGACCCCTGTGTATCCATTCTCCCCTTCTTATTCTGCAATTTTTCATCTTTTTGAATTTGTTCACAAAAGCCCCCAATGCTTGGAATGGACCAGCATCTCCTCTTCTCCTCAATCTCCGACTGTTAGAATCCATCCTTTCTACAAGGCCGAGCTGAGGTGCCACTTCTCTTTGAGGCCTTTCTTGCCTCACTCCCCCAGTTAACAATAATCTCTCCTTCCCTCCTTAAATTTCTCATAATTCTTTTCCCTTTCTTTTATTCTTATTTTCCTTCCTCTTGTATCATAGCTATTTGTATAACTATATAATATATATCTAATCTCCATCAGACTGATGCTTCTTGAGAGTGGCTCTGTGACATCCATTTTGGTATCCTCTCTCCTTATGCCTTGTCCATAAGAGGTAGTCACTAAATATCTGAGAATGTCTTGATTCCTTTAACTTAACTAGACTGAGAGGCAGCTATGTGGTACAGTGAATAGAGGCCTAGGCCTGTAGGCAGGAAGGCTTGAATTAACATCTTGCCTTAGATATTTACTAGCTGTGTGACCCTGGGTAAGTCTCTTAAATCTCTGCCTCAGTTTCCACAACTATAAAAAGGGGAAAATAATAGCACCTACCTCCTAGGATTGTTGTAAAGATCAAATGAGAAAATAATTGTAAGACACTTAGTGCAGTGCCCGATGTTTAGGGAGTGCTGCATATATGATAGCTATTGTTGTTAAACGGGAATATCAATCAATCAATGACAAGCACCTGCTATAGGCTAGGCACTGAGAACACAAAGACAGAAATGAAATAATCCCTTCCCTCAAGGAGGGACCCTTTTGGGGGACCCTAGATGTACATACATAAGCATATACAAACC